>ML664154.1:7265782-7423435 GCA_007570785.1 Antilocapra americana | reverse complement strand
AGGAGATCAGTCTTGGGTGTTCATTGGAAGGACTGCTGTTGAAGCTGAAACTCCAATACTTTGGCCACCTCATGCGAAGAGTTGACTCATTGGAAAAGACGCTGATGCTGGGAAGGATTGGGGGCAGGAGGAGAAGGGGACGACAGAGGATGAGATAGCTGGATGGCATCACAGACTCGATGGACATGGGTTTGGGTAGACTCCAGGAGTTGGTGATGGACAGGGAGGCCTGGCGTGCTATAGTTCATGGGGTGGCAAAGAGTTGGACATGACTAAGTGAATGAACTGAGCTGAATGACTTACTACATATTATTTAATTTGTAGCTAGCGTTAAATGAATGTATACTACGTGCCAGGCACTATCTTAACATTTCATATGTTTACTAATTTCATTAATTCATTATATTTATTTGTCACAACAGCCTTTTAAGGTATACCATATGATCTCACCTGTGGTGGTTTAGTCACTCAGTCGTGTCTGACTCTTTTGAGACCCCATAGACCATAGTCCATCAGGCTCCTCTGTCCACGAGATTTCCCAGGCAAGAATACTAGAGTGGGTTGCCATTTCCTTCTCCGGGGTATCCTCCTGACCCAGAGATCAAACCTGGGTCTTGTGCATTGCAGATTCTTTACCAACTAAGCCACCAGAGAAGCCCCTTCTAAGGTAAGTACTCACTAAATCACTTCCTCAAGGTTACCCAAGCTAATGAGATGTCAACACTTCAATACTACCCAAGGGGTGCGTACTATCTGATGAGTGCCACTGTATATTAGCAACTTTCTCTATGTGGGCTGACTGAATCCCAACAGCAACATCTGGGGCTCAGCCCCTCACCTGCAATGCAGTTCTGTTGTTAACCATCTCTGCCCCTGCAGCACTGCAGTGAAGTATAAAGGAGATGATTATATAAAGTGCCCATCACAGTGATCAACACGTTGTCAACTTTCATTAGATGTGCTGTCTGTTACCTTTCATTTGTGTGACAACAGAGGGCTCAGAGAAAAGGGTAAGATCTGGAGTTTTTAAAGTTCCATCCATAGAATTCTCATGGTAAGCTGAAAATGAAAGAAAATGAAAGTTGCAAACACCTATTTTTCTGGCTGTACTTTTTCCTCTACTTAATGAAAGTGAAATAAATAACAAACATGCCTGTCTCCGATTTGGTTAAGGGTTGTCAGTGACAGCATCAGAGCTCACCAGGATATATCAGACTCACTGTCTTAGCTCACCCCATCCCAGCTGGCACATCTGAGGTCCATTTCAGGTGCCCAGAACAGCTGCTTTTCTCTGAGCAAGCTCATAACCACAGGGGCCCCAGTCAAGACTCAGCTTCCTCCTTATAGAGCTGCACAGTTTTGGGAACAGCCCTAGGACCTGAGGCAGGCAGGTACAGGGTGCAGAGCTATTCCCCATGCCCAGGTTCCCCAGGAGTCAGGGCTCCTCAGGCCATCACCATGGAGACTGCCTCAGGTGGCTGATGCCTGGAGACAGCTCCTCTCCAAAGGACAGACACAGCAGCATGTCTGCCCCAGGCAGGGCAGGCCATGGGGACAGGCAAATGTAATAGGACCACTGGAGGCTTTAGAACACAAAAACTTCAAGGTCCAGGGAGAAGAGGAAAGCTGAGTCTGAAGCTCCCGCTCTTCCCATCAGAGGTAATTTCGTTTGAAACTTGGCCTCAAGGTTTCCAGAAACCTATTTAGACCTGGTGTCGCCTCTGTATGTGACTAGAACATAAATCAGAACATCAGTTGAGGAAATAGGGCTTCCAGTTTCTGAGACCCCTCTGGGCCAGGGCAGGGCAGATGGCAGGACCCTAATGGATAGGGTCCCTGCAGTTCCCAAAGCTGAAGGAGGATGGTCAAGGTCCCAAAAGTGAAAGTGTTAGTCGCTCAGTCCTGTCTGACTCTTGCAACCCCATGGACTGCAGCCTGCCAGGCTCCTCTGCCCATGGAATTCTCCAGGCAAGAATACTGGATTGGGTAGTAGTTCCCTTCCTCCCAACCCAGGGGTCAAACCCAGGTCTCCTGAATTGCAGGCAGATTCTTTACCATCTGAGCCACTAGACTGACCATAATTCAGGGGACGGAAGCACTCTTTACTGACCTCCCATCTTTGCTAAGTGCCAAACCCTGAACTGCACACCTTACAGAACTTTCCTGGAGCCCTATGTTATGAGCTCTACCAGCCCAGTTTCCATAAAGGAAACTGATGCTAGGAGACCTGATGCCTCTGACCCAGGCCTTTTAGCTGGTAGGTGCAAAGATGCAAAGCCAGGCCCGCATGATTCCTAAGCTCAGGGAGCCCCATTTCCTGGCAGCATACTCTGTTCTCATTGCTTAGATATCGCCCTGGGCCAGACAATGCACCAGCCACTCTACAGACATGGTTTCATCTTAATTTTCACAATCTATCTCTCTGGGAACAGGAGAGAAAACTTTAAACCAGATAGCCATAAATATTTTTTTCCAATATAAGACCATAAAAACCTCTAACTGGCAAGAAGAAAGAAGGGGTCACTGTGGTCTAAACGTATGCCCTGTACTTGCAGGATCCTGGGAAAGCTATTATCTCCAGGCTTCTCCTTCTTTGAGACATATACCACATTCATGGAAAGGACATTTTCATCATTAGGGAGATGTCAGAATTCTCCAAAATGGCCTATAAATTTGATGCAACTCCATTCAAAAACAACAGCAACCATTTTTAAGGGATTTGACAAACTGACTCTAAATGTATATTAAGGAGAAATAGGCAAGGCACAGCCTCCACCACGCTTGCAAAAGTACAGTGAAGGAACGTACCACATACAAAGACTACAGAGATTAAATATAGAGGTGTGATCACTAAGACTGAAGGGCATTGATTAAAGACTAGAAAAATGACCAATAAACCAGAACAGAGGGCCCAGGCAGAGATCTTCACATGCGTGGAACTTCAATACTTTAATGTATAAAAGAGACAGAATGAACATACCAGGTAAAAGAGGGTATAATTCAGTCAATAGAGCTGGAAAATGTAGTTCTCTATTTGTAAAAATTGAAGCTGGATCTCTAACTCATCATTCACAAAATCAACACTGTGTTTGTGTGTTTAGTTAGCTATCTTTCCGTCTGGGAAACAGAAAATGATTTCTTAAATAAGATTAAGAAAGTTCTAGCAATAAAAGAAAAATTGATACATATGACTTCATCAAAATTAAAACCTTTTGTTCATCAAAAGATAACTCAAAGAAAGAAACAGGACAAATTACAACCCAAAGAAGGTATAAGTGGGATTGACAACCAACAAAGGGCTAGTGTCATTATAAAAAGTATCCACAAAAGAATTTAAAAAATACAAACAACGCAATAGGAGAATGAGCAACAAACATTACCAGGCATTTTCACAGAAGCAAAAACACTTACAGCTAATAACATACAAAGAAATGCTAGGCCTTAGCAGCAATCAAGAAACTGGAAACCAAGGTCAAAAGATTTCATTTCACATTTGTTCAATGGAAAAATAAGAAAGTAGTCAATATTCAGTGTTCAAGAAAATGCAGTGTAATGTGGCTATTTTACACACTGTCAGTAGGGTTATAATATGATACAAGTATTTTGAAAAGCAATCTGGAATCATCTTGTAAATTTGGATAGTCACCCACCCAAAGGCCATTAACAGCAAAATGGACAAATACAGTATGCATATGTCACACTGAAATATAGGTACACACAGTAACATCTTAAAGTTGGCCAGAAAAAAAAAGTCCCAGAAGACAATATCCAATAAGATGCTTTTTTATAAAGTTCAATACAAGTAAAACCAAACAGTTTGGAGTTAAGGCATCATGTGTGATTTTAAAAACTTTAAAAAAATAAACAAGGAAGTAATAAACTCAACCTTCAGAATCATGGTCACTTCTCCAGGGTAATAATGGAAGCATATAGCTGAGGTAGGGGAGGAGCATGTGGGCAAATGCAAGTTATTGGCAATATACAACTCCTGGTTAGAGTTGTGAGTTCATAGTGTTTATGTTTTTAATAAATAAAAGAGGGGTGAATGATAACACTGTGTCATGAAAAGAACTATGATTAATCCAGTTCTGTATATGTAAGGTCCAGTTATAAAAATCTGGGTTACAAGTGCAATGGAATATTGATGGCTGCCAGACACTGCCATCTATAAAAAGTGCCAATCTACCACCCACACTGCTGCAGATTAGAAAACTGTAGGCAGAGATTGTCCATTCCCCTTCATACCTTAACACAGATAGCATGTTTGGCTACTTTTCCTTGTTATGCCCATGACAGACATCAATGATCTGCTGAGACTTCAAGCTCCCTCTTCACACAGCTCTCCCCATAGTCACCTGGGATGAAGCATGTGGAAAAGAGGCCGAGTTCTGTACCAAGAAGCCCAGTCAGGATGTCAGAACCACAGACAATTCAGAGAAGAGAAATTCAAGGGAGCACAAGCAAGAGAGAAGAGAAAGTCAGCTGATGTAGCAAGGTGCAAAGTTCATAAAACTACATGTGGCTCCCTGGTTGACAAAGCCCTGGGCACAAGCCCCTCCCTGCTTGGTTCCCAAGAGAAAGGGAAAAATCAGAATAAACAACAGCATATTTAACTTGACACGTGGGAAATATGCTACTCTGTGAGGTATGGAGGCTGGAAATGACAACCAACTTCCCAAAGAAATATCTCTGTCCATGGGTGACTGGGTATTTTGGGGTCCCAGAGGTTTTGGTGCCCATTTTCTCATTATCCATAAACTCAGGATTAGCTGGGTACTAGCATCACTTACCCCTCTTCTTCCTTGCAGATCAGGAGAGGAAGCAGCAGTTATGGAAAGCAAATATAATCCCTCTAACCCATCCCTGAATGCTCACTGCAAGCAGGACCTCAGCCTGGATAGATGGAGCATCAGCCTTCACATCTCCAAATGCCCCCCCAAAAAAGATCCTCAAAGTCAGAGACACAGCTAAGAACAGGCATCCCACAAATGTCAGATAGATGAGGGTCAGGACACCAGTAATGAATGCTGTTGTTTTGGTTCCAAGCCAAAGTCTTGAGCCTGAGACCACAGTCATTTAGGAAGAGTATCAGGATCCCAAAGAAGGAAAGAAGAAGAAGAAATCATATAGATGGGACCATCTATCTCTCTCTTGTAAACTCCCCAGTGGCAAAGAAAACATCTCATAATTCTTATAACACCTTCACTTCCTAGCAGAGTATGAGACAGAGTATATTCTCACTAAATGCTGTTGACTGCCTAATCAACTTCTCTAATCCCAAAGTCTCAAGTAAGCAATAAAAAATATGCAGAAAGGATGCACCTGGTGTTAATATCATATAAGCACTGAATAGGAGTAGAGGCTGGGGGAAGGGTGATTAGTAAGGGAAAGACAAGGAAACCAGTCCTCTCAAGAGCACTGCACATTCTGGAAGGTTTGCTTACAGTAAAGGATCTCAACTAGGGCAGAATAATAAAAGTGTTAAGACTTCATAAAACATCATCTCCATAGAGGAATAATAAAGACAGAATACCAGATGTGTGACTCAGAGTAATATAGTAAACATGAGATCAGAAATTAGGGAATCTAAAGTAAGGCATCACGTTTCAATTTCTTCAGCTGTCAAATGGTATAGTATCTACCAAGGTGGTGTAAGGATCAAGTAATGCAGATGTGAAAGTATGATGAAAAGTATGGAACATTACAGAAACACAAGGAGAGGTTACTGGCAGTTTCTAAGCCAAATCAAAGACGAAAAAGAAAGTGAAAGTGTTTAGTTGCTCAGTCATGTCTGACTCTTGGCGACCCGGTGGACTTTGTAGCCTGCCAGGCTCCTCTGTCCATGGGATACTGGAGTGGGTTGCCTTCCTTTCCAGGGTATCTTCCTGATCCAGGGAACAAACCCAGATCTCCTGCATTGCAGGTGGATTCTTTACCATCTGAGCCATCAGGGAAGCCCTTTAGGTGGGACTGGGCAAAAGCAAGCTGAAACTTCTGGGACACAAATGCACTTCTCTACAGGAAGACATAGAGTCCAATCCCAAGACTTGGATGGTTTCAGGAACAGAACAAAAGTTCTGAGTCTGCCCAAACACCTGTGAGTGAGCTTTGCTCTTCATTTGGATCCTGGCAGGTACACAGGTCAGATGGGCCAGCATCCCTGGGGACTGAGCCAGGCTAAGCCGGCATTCCACTGGGAGGCCTTCCTGAAATCCCAGGGAAAATCTCACTACAGACATCCTCAGTTGCCCAGGAAGCCCCAGAAAGCAGCCTGTGGGGACAAGTCCTCCTAAAGATTCCCAGCAGCAGTCACAAGTCTCTTTGTGCAGCAGCCTCCATTTACCATTCACTCGTCACACATTTTTGTCAATTTTTCCCAACGCCACCAGGCCAGTATTTTTAGCCTCATTTAACAGATGAGGAAACTAAGATACAAATTTGTCCAAAACCACATAATTGGTTAGTTGCAAAGTCAGGATTTAAACCAAGATACGCTTGTCCATAAAGCCCACAATTGTGTCCACTGTTTAGGGAATTTGTGTTAATAAATCAATCAGAATGCAGGCATAGTATATGAGTTTCTTTTTTTTTCGGTGGAGTGGGAGAGGTGGGGACATATTCGGGCAAAAGGCCCTTCAGTAGAGGGCATGTTGGGGGTTAAAGTGAGGTTTTGGTGCTCAACTGCTCATTATCCACAAACTCAGGATTAGCTGGGTACTAGCATCACTGATCCCTCTTACTCTTTTCAGGTCAGGAGAGGAAGCAGCAGTAATGCACAGGGTGCCCCCGTGCAGAGGTCTGTGGTTCAGGCTGAGCTGCGATGTAAGGCAGAGGCCACATGGCTCTAGAGTCACATGGATCAGAATCTTGGAATGTTCCAGAACCTCTGCAGGAGAAACAAAAAGAGGAAGTGAGACTCCCAGGCCCAGAGAAGGATTTGGCTTAAATTATCCATGAGGTATTCTTGGAAAAGGAGGAAAGACTAGACTAGATCTCTCAATGGGAGAAAAAGATAGAAAGAAGGCCTGCACCACAGCCTTTTACCAGTTTTGCTGCCAAACCATGCCCCACCACCCAAACATCAGGAACTGTTCCCCGATTAAGATCTCAGGCACAGGCCATCAGCCTTCCTCCCTTTCAGAGGACCTGAAGATGGTCCTGGGAAGAGAAGCAATACCTTAAGAAGAGAAGATGCAACAGCAGAGACCTTAAAGGGTACATGAGCGCCCTGAGGTAGAGCAACAAGCAACAGTGGAAGTGGGAGGGAGAAACAATGACTCTTCTGCTCTACATGTGGTCTTGAGCCCTGACAGATGCTAGAGTGCTCTGAGATTCTTCTCTCAAGTGGAGCTCATATTGTTAGGGGCCACCACAGTGAACAGAATCTTGGAGAGTTAAGAAGCAAGTAGAGCAGAGAGATGGAGGAAGCCATGTCCCAGTAACATTTCCTGAGCATCTGGATACTGCCATGCCGGAAGTCTACGCTTAGGCTTTTCATTGTGTGAAATTATAAATCTTTTGTCTCTTTGTTTGAGCCAGGTTGAGTTAGTTTTTTCATTATTTGCTCCTGAAACAATTCTCCCTCACATTACCATCATTACTTCCCCAGAGACCTAACAGTATGGCACATAGTGGACATTCTATAAATTAAGTTAAATCTAACAACTCTGTGGCAGTCTATTTAAACACTGGCCTCCAAAAGTACAGCTTAACATCTCCCCATGCCCTCTTGGGAAAAAGAAATTCCCCCTGTTTTATTTTGATTTCTAATCTCATTGCAACATCATTGATTCCTCAGGAACTGCTATGGGGAGAAGCTTATTGTCTTCTAACTTTTGGAAGAGCACTTCTAATTAAGGCAATATTAAACAGTAATAACTGTCTTATAATTTTATGGCAATGCCTATGATCACATAAATAAGCATTTTATATCCAATTAGCATTTTATATTTATTCAATCCTAAAACAATCTAGCATTTTTATTAATCAAATAAAATAGCATTTAATAGATATGGTTGTTGTAGCTTCTGAAATTAGCTGCATATAAAACAGCAGTACATCCAATTATGCAATATATTGCCCCAAAAGAACAATATGTGCTTGTCAGGATTTGCATCAACATGACACCCATATTTACCTAAACAAGCTAAAACCAACATTTTCCAGAATACCATCATTTACATAACACTCTCATGATTTCTACTATAGCCATGTGCCACCTGTAGTAGCATTTACTTAAAATATTTCTTTAAATAGAGCCACATTGTTCATTTAAATAATTTTATTTCAAAATGGAACTTTATATCATGAGTTTGATATGCTAGCTATGCTTTAAGACAATATTAAAATAAAGACACAGCTATTAACATAAAACCAGTTTATCGCTACATTCATTTAAAGCCATTTTGTGTGCCAACAATGGCCATCGTGGTATGTTTGGGGGAAATGTGAGTTAAACCATTCCAGTGAGAACTCCAAGGGCATTCTGTCTGGCACCTTCCTCAGCCCACCTGTTTCACACAGCAGCTACCTGTTTGCCTCTAATTCATCCAGGTAGGGACTTCAGCTTGGACCTCCCAGTAGTGAACCTTCTTCTCTTTATGAAGCATTTCATTATTTATTGATAGACCAGGAGCTTGGCAGTAAAAGGTTAAGCTCATCTTTTACATGGTGGATAACGCCTTTGATTTAGCAGGACAATTGCAAAGGATATAAATAATTCTGACGGTGTCAGACAATTTAAATCAGGCACATTTCCAGACCTATGGATAAACACAAAGTAAGGGGGATGAATCCTAGAAGCACCGAAATCTGCAAGCACTCTTGCATATTTTACTTTGAAGCAGCTTTTTATTTTCTCAGCATGGTCATAATATTCCAGGCAGTGGTCACCCTTCTGTTACCATGCAACGTATTATGGCAGTAGCCTGGCCTTCCGGTATTTTATCAGGCCCAAACCTATTGATATTTAAATTCAACTTTCAGGACAAACAATGCTTCTTAATGAACACATTCGTGACATTTATACTCCCACAGGGTATTTTAAAAAATGATTCCAATGATAATAACGGTGAATGTCAAAGTAACAGCACAAGGGTTACCAAAAATGCCTTGCAGCCTGCAGCCAACGGAAGGATCCCCAGGACGTGGACATTTCTGCTTACTGGTTCAAGGGTGAACATAATTTATAGTTCAGCCATCTGGCCTGGAAATCAGGCAATTTGTAAGGAAAAAAAAACTAGGAAGGGCAAAATTATTTCCAAATTTGTACATAAAGTGACACTTCTAAAATTCATTCTTTATACATCTTTGTATCTCATTCATTATATCTCCTCAATGCCCTGCACAGGGATTACACTGTTGCTGGCAGGAATCTTTCAGAAAGGAGAAAAATGGGAAAAACCATGGACTGCAGGGTGGGTGGGAAAAGCTTTGTGGTGGTACTCTGCAGTGCAAAGTTGGTCCAGGACAACTTTATCTGCGTCCTATTTTATTTTACCTGCAAAAGAAAACCACTACGAAAACCCAAGGAACTCCGTGGTGTTCTCCACAACTGGTTGACATTTGATGACTTGTTTGAATTCCATATGGAAAGTCATTGAGAGTGTGAGTTGTTCCAGGAGTGGACTTGGTTTTTGTTTTCATTTTTGATTCTGAGTCACTGCATCCTCTACCAGCTATTATCCCATTACTATGAAGTGGGGAGGAAATGTGGTATTGCTGTTTATAAGCTTTTTTAAAAAATTATTTTTAATTATAATTATTAAAGGCCTGGCTTTCTTCTCTTAAAAAAAAGGAGAGAGAGGGATTGTCACTTGCTGGCCCCTCAGATGTAATAAGGCTCTGTGCAGAACTGGTGAATACATGATCCCAACTGATTCTTACTCCCCCCATTAGAGCTAAGAAGCCAGAAGGCTCAGGAGGTTGGGGGATGTGCTCACCTGCATAGGTCCTAAGAACTCTGGTTCCTGGAGAAAGAAGCCTTTACTTCAGGCAAGAGAAATGAGAGCAGACAGAGCAGAGGGAGACTCAAAGCATGGAGAGTAAGAGAGCTCAGTAACAGGCCATGTGGAGGGAAGGCGCACAAGGATTGGGCAGAGGCATTCTGCAAGTGGGGAGCAGAAAACCACACAGGAACAAAAGCCCTCAAAAAGGCAGGAGGAGAGGAAAACTACAGCCCCAGAACATGGGAGAAAACTGAGCAGAAGAGGAAGCGTGGGTCTGTGATGTGACACAGAAAAGCAGCATCACAACCATTCAGTTCAGTTCACTCAGTCGTGTCCTACTCTTTGTGACGCCATAGACTGCAGCATGCCAGGCTTCCCTCTCCACCACCAACTCCCAGAGCTTGTTCAAACTCATGTCCATCAGGTCAGTGATGCCATCCAACCTTCTCATCCTCTGTCATCCCCTTCTCCTCCTGCCTTCAATCTTTCCCAGCATCAGGATCTTATCCAATGAGTCAGTTCTTCATATCAGGTGGCCGAAGTACTGGAATTTCAACTTCAGCATCAGTCCTTCCAGTGAATATTCAGGACTGATTTCCTTTAGGATGGACTGGTTGGATCTACTTGCAGTTCGAGGGACTCTCAAGAGTCTTCACCAACACCACAGTTCAAAAGCATTAATTCTTTGGCACTCAGCCTTCTTTATGATACAACTCTCACATCCATACGTGAGAACTGGAAAAACCATAGCTTTGACTAGATGGACCTTTGTTGGCAAAGTAATGTCCCTGCTTTTTAATATGCTCTCTAGGTTGGTCATAGCTTTTCTTCCAAAGAGTAAGTGTCTTTTAATTTCATGGCCATAGTCACCATCTGCAGTGATTTCGGAGCCCAAGAAAATAAAGCCTGTCACTGTGTCCATTGTTTCACCAATGGAAATCACCATTGTCATGAAGTGATGGGACCTGATGCCATGATCTTAGTTTTTTGAATGCTGAGTTTTAAGCCAGTTTTTTCCCTCTCCTTTACTTTCATCAAGAGGCTCTTCAGTTCCTCTTCACTTTCTGCCATAAGGGTGGTGTCATCTGCATATCTGAGGTTACTGATATTTCTCCCAGCAATTTTGATCCAGCCCAGAATTTTGCATGATGTTCTCTGCATATAAGCTAGAAAATCAGGGTGACAGTATATAGTCTTGATGTACTCCTTTCCCAATTTGGAACCAGTCCATCATACCATGTCCGGTTCTAACTGTTGCTTCTTTACCTGCATACAGATTTCTCAGGAGGCAGGTAAGGTGGTCTGGTATCCCCACCTGTTTAAGAATTTTCCACAATTTGCTGTGATCCACACAATCAAAGGTGTTGGCAAGGTCAATAAAGCAGAAGTTGATGTCTATTCATGACCTTTATTTATTTGAAAATCTCCAAATCCAGGCAAGTCCCCACCAAACAGCAGCAGACTTCCATCTACACAGGGATAATATTCAATATTCAGGGTTCAAGCCCCACCATGCTCTCTGATGATGCTTGAAACTTTCTACGCTTGGACATCCTTTCCATGCCCAGGCCCATATTACAGGATCACCTTGCCTCTCTAGGAAACCTGACAAATCCCACAAACAGGCCAGGTTAACTGCTTCTCCCCCATGCTTCCACACTTTGATGGAACTATGAAATCCTTGTGGAAAAGACTACATCTTATTTATCCTTGTATCTCATGACCTAGCAGAGCAATCAACATATAGTAGATGCTGAATAAACTTTTGGGAGGAAGGTTTTATGTTTATCTTTATTTTTTAATATTTTCTTTCTTATTGAAGTATAGTTGATTTACAATGTTTCAGGTGTACAGAAAAGTGATTCAATTTTACATATATATATATCAGTTTATATATTTTATATATATATATATATACACTGAATTTCAGATTCTTCACATTGCAGGTTATTACAAGATATTAAATATAGTCCTCTGTGCTATACAGAGGTTCTATTACCTTAAATACAGCAGTGTGTATCTGTGCTTAATAAACATTTGAGAAGTGAAAACTAACCATGTACTGAAGCCCCACAAATACTATGGGATATGGACCTTGGGTGGAGTCACAATACTTGGAGGTTCCTTTCATTATGTTAGGACTTTGCTCTCAATACTGAAATGTATTTTAAAATTCCACCCAGCTGAAGACTGCCCATCTTTGTGAAGACTAGCATGATTTTTTTTTCTTTTCTTTCCCTCTTGTTTCTTGTTGTTTTTAATGAAAGTGAAAGTCGCTCAGTCAAGTCCAACTCTTTACAACCCCATGGACTATACAGTCCATGGAATTCTCCAGGCCAGAATACTGGTGTGGGTAAGCCATTCCCTTCTCCAGGGGATTTTCCCAACCCAGGGATCAAACCAGTTCTCCCGCACTACAGGCGGATTCTTTACCAGCTGAGCCACCCGGGAAGCTCATTTTTTTTTTTTTTTTATTATTGTTTTTGCCATACATTGTCATGATATCACCATGGGTTTACATATGCTTCCCCTCCGGGTCCCCCCTCCCTCCTCCCTCCATCACTCATTATCAGAGGAAGCTCATTTTTAATGAAAGGCAGAGTCTAACTGGGACAAATAAGATGAAGAGAATGCTTCTCACACCAGCTGGTGGCTCTAAGTTAGTGCTTTCTTGAGAGGAAAACAGAGCAGAGTGACAAGGGCAGGAGCTACAGCAGTTTCATCCTCCTCAGCAAACGCCCTGAGGCCCCCAAACAGCATTCCTATTCAGATGTCTTTAGAAAAATACCAGTTCTACAATGTTAATACAGCTAGAAAAGCTGGGAGCTGGCTCGCATCACCCTCCCAGTGCTAAGACGGAATCTAACCCAACTTAGAGAAAAGAGAATCAAGACCCCACCCTTATGGCAGAAAGTGAAGAAGAACTAAAGAGCCTCTTGATGAAACTGAAAGAGGAGAGTGAAAAAGTTGGCTTAAAACTTAACACTCAGAAAACTAAGGTTATGGCATCTGGTCCCATCACTTCATGGCAAATAGATGGGGAAACAGTGGAAACAGTGATAGACTTTATTTTGGGGCCTCCAAAATCACTACAGATGGTGACTGCAGCCATGAAATTGAAAGACACTTGCTCTTTGGAAGAAAAGCTATGACCAACCTAGAGAGCATGTTAAAAAGCAGGGACATTACTTTGCCAACAAAGGTCCATCTAGTCAAAGCTATGGTTTTTCCAGTTCTCACGTATGGATGTGAGAGTTGGACTATAATGAAAGCTGAGTGCCAAAGAACTGATGCTTTTGAACTGTGGTGTTGGAGAAAACTCTTGAGAGTCTCTTGGACTGCAAGGAGATCCAACCAGTCCATCCTAAAGGAAATCAGTCCTGAATATTCATTGGAAGGACTGATGCTGAAGCTGAAACTCCAATACTTTGGCCCCCTGACGTGAAGAACCGACTCATTTGAAAGGACCCTGATGCTGGGAAAGATTGAAGGCAGGAGGAGAAGGGGATGACGGAGGATAAGATGGTTGAATGGCATCACCAACTGGATGGACATGAGTTTGAGTAAGCTCTGGGAGTTGGTGGTGGAGAGGGAAGATTGGCATGCTGCAGTCTATGGGGTCGCAAAGAGTTGGACATGACTGAGTGACTGAACTGAACTGATTCAGGTAAATACTAGAGTATATTATAGATTACTAGTGAAGTACAAGTCTAGGAACAATTGTGGCTGTCACATAGCTACAATTTTTTCCAAGGACAAAATCAAAATCCTTAATTAATTCCAGTTGTTGCAGCTCAAACGTTGAACTCAGAGGGGTTTGGTGACTTTCCTGCTACCCTTAAGGTGTGCAATTTGTTTTTGTGTGTGTGCCTGGCACCTCAACAATCCTCATCAGGAGGATCAAGGGTGCTGGAAGCAGAAGACCTGCTAACCTTCTACTGCTCGAGGTGGGTAAATTCCACCACCAGCAGCAACATCTCCATCCTGTTTGCTGGTTTGCAGAAAAATTGTATTAAAGAAGTCCTTTTCCTTTTCTGTCTCAGCTATCTATAAAACATAAGTTCCAATTCAATGACAAAATGACAAGCAGCCCTTGGAAAGAAACCTTGGATGGTGAGAAAGGTGGAACTACACGGGAGCTGGGCTAAAATATGGGAATAATGAATTTTATTGACTATTTTTAGTGGTTCCACTTTCCTTATCATCCAGTGTTTGCTGTTACTAGATAATGCCATAATTAACATTTTAAACATAAGTGTACGGCCATGTCTCATATTCATTCCTTAGGGTAAATTTCTATGTCTTCAGTTACTAAGTGAGGGGTAGCAACATTTTAAGAATGAGTTAATCCATACTGCCAAAGTACCCACCACCAGCAGTTTATAAGAGCCCAGCACCAAGCACAGCAATTGCTTAAGATCTTTGCAAATGGTATAAGCAGAAAAGAAAAGGCAGCTATACTTTCAGGTTGCTGGATTATTAAAAAATACTTGACTTTCCAAAAGATAGAGGAACCGACATCACTAAAGGTGACTTCTCTTCTTAGGATTGCTGTGCCAAGGGGGATCCTTTCAACAACTTCAAGCTAGATAATAGGCATGTATGATCTATCCTTAAGTCAAGGAGGGTACATAAGTACAATCACTGAGGATAATCGGATGTATCTTTACAATCACTGAGGATAATCGGATGTATCTTTTTTTTTTTTTTTGGCAGATACCGATCTCTCAAAGCAACTCTGTTTCTCTGGCATCTCTGCCACCTTTCAAATATGGTCCAGTAACACCAGCCCATAGCCAGCCCCTGAGCATGCAATGGATGCTGCTGACAAACCCAGCTCTCTGGAGCTCCGTGTTCTGATGTCAGAGTTGTGTTAATCAAAAGAGAATTATCACTCCTTACACCCAGACAAGAACGCCTCAACACTGACCTGCTGCTAAGGGCAGAGCTGAGCACAATCAAGCAGCACAGAAATGCATGACTTCATAAAGAAACACAGAGAGAGGGAGTCCTTCCCAGAACAACAGAGCAAGTTTGTCAGGCTCTAAATAGCCTGGGCTAAAGGGGAGGGAAACCAGTCTCCACTACTAGACCTGACAGAAAGTGCCATGTGCTCTACAAACAGGGCAGCAGGGTGAACAGAACATCCCCATAGTCTGCTAGACCCAGAATCAAGTGAAGGGGAGCAGGGGGCCTGAGGCTGCCTAGAGGAGTGTGACAACATAAGGTTAGATGCTCAGCTCTGCCACTTACAGTGACCAAGCTCTGAACATCTCTGGACCCTATCAAAGAGGTGGGTGAAAACTAATTAGCACAACATAATGCGCAGGAACATGTAACTATCTAATAAAGTCATGTAATAAAGGGCAGTTGTTATTTTTAATAATTATAGTAATGATTCATAATAGAAATCTTTATGCACTTGTAATAACTTACTGTAAATTTTTCAATACATTCTGGAACTTACTCTATAAAAATTCAGTCATCTCCTAGAAACCCAGGCAAATCATGTAAATGTCAGGGTGCTTCCTCAATAATACCAGAGAGGAACACATCTACTTCCCAGGGTGAGGATGACATGAGAGGAGAGATGGTGAGGAGTTGGAAGGGCTGAAGTGCTACATGACACCTGGGTGATTCATTCATGTCTACTACACTTGGACACTCAGGCTGGAGGTGGCACTGTCCAATGTGCTAGTCACTAGCCATATGTGGCTCTCTTAATTTAAATTAATTAAAATTAGATAAAGATACAGGTTCACTTCCTCAGATGTACTAGTCACGTTTCAAGTAAACACGTTACTAGGAGCTGTCATACTGAATGACACGGATGTATAACATTTACTTCATCATGGGAAGTCCTACTGGATGACACAAGCTTGCTGCTGCTGCTGCTAAGTCACTTCAGCCATGTCCGACTCTGTGCGACCCCATAGATGGCAGCCCACCAGGCCCCCTGTCCCTAGGATTCTCCAGGCTGGAGTGGGTTGCCATGTCCTTCTCCAATGCATAAAAGTGAAAGCGAAGTCGCTCAGTCATGTCCTACTCCTAGCAACCCCACGGACTTCAGCCTACCAGGCTCCTCTGCCCATGGGATTTTCCAGGCAAGAGTACTGGAGTGGGGTGCCATTGCCTTCTCCAACACAAGCTTGACCTCAGAGAAATTAGGCCCCAAACACAGACACCTAAATGAACCTCAGGGCAATCAAGATTCTACTACCTTTTTCCCTTAACTTTATCTCTAAGTTGGCTTCCCTGGTGGTAAAGAATCTGCCTACCAATGCAGGAGACATGGGTTCGATCCCTGGGTCAGGAAGATCCCCTGGAGAAGGAAACTGCAACCCACTCCAGTATTCTTGCCTGGAGAATTCCATGGACAGAGAAGCCTGGCTGCCTGCAGTCCACGGGGTCGCAAAGAGTTGGACACAACTTAGCAACTAAACAACATCCCTAAGTCACTATATTTAAATAAGCTACTTGTAGTGACAGCTATAGGCCTCTTCTAGAAGCTGACGAAAGTAGTGGATTCTCCCTCCAGGGGAAAAAAAAAAATTGCACAGGAGAACACAAACACAATCACACACACAATTTTGCAAACAATGTCAAGAGTTTCAGGAGGTACACACTCATGGTCTCCTGATGAGAAACCTCAATCTAGAGAATAACACAGAAGGCCTGTTTATCTAACGCTTGACTGATGTAAGACTAGGAGGAATACCTAAGAAAGTGTTAGTCACGCAGTCGTATCCGACTCTTTGGTACCCCATGGACTGTAGCCCACTAGGCTCCTCTGTCCATGGAATTCTCTAGGCAAGAATACTGGAGTGGGCAGCCTTTCTCTTCTCCAAGGGATCTTCCCAATCCAGGAATCAAAGCTGGGTCTTCTGCATTGCAGGTAGATTCTTTACCATCTGGGAAGGTTTTTACAAGAAATAAAGCTCAAAAAGCTCTATTTCTGTTTCATACCACTTTATTTGGGATGTTCCTTCCTTTGTCCTTATTTAGACAGAAACGGTCAGTTCCTCATGCCAAGCTCAGTCTACTCCACTCTGCCCTTGTGAGCCTCATTTATCTCAGCTGAGTTTGGACTTTAGGCAGAGTACAGTAGGCAGCCACTGGGGAGTTTTAAGCAGTAATGTGAGACGATCTTATTCTTCTTTAAAAAACATTTAAGATAGTCACACGTGACCAGTGGCTAGCACATTGGACAGTGAAACCTCTAATTGGTCATCCAAGTGTAGTAGTGGATAAATGAATCCCCTGGGTGTCATGTAGCACTTCAGCCCTTCCAACTCCTCAACATCTCTCCTCTCATGTCATCCTCACCCTAGGAGGTAGATTGGACATGTGTTCCTCTCTGGTATTATTGAGGAAATACACTCATATTTGTGTGATTTGCCTGGGTTTCTGTTGTGGGCAGTCCCTGTTGCAGACAGTTTCTGTTGTGGGCGGTTTCTGTTGTCGCCAGTACCCAGGCAGTCCAGTGATTAAGATTCCACACTTCCACTTCAGGAGGCAGGGGTCCTATCCCTGGTCAGGGAACTAAGATCCCACATGCCACTGAGCACAGCCAAAAAAAAAAAAAAAAACCTGTTGAGTGGACAATTAACTACAGATAATGGTTGTCAGGGGCTTCTCTGGTGACTCTTTGGTAAAGAATCCACCTGTCAATGCAGGAGACATGGTTCAATCCCTCACCTGGGAAGATCCCCTGGAGAAGGAAATAGCAACCCACGCCAGTATTCTTGCCTGGGAAATCTTACAGACAGAGGAGCCTGGCAGGCTACAGTCCATGGGATTGCAAAGAGTCAGACATGATTTAGTGACTCAACAACAATGAATCATTGAGAGGGTGTGGAAATCAGAAGCAGGAGACCAGGTAACAGGTGATGCAGGTGAAAGTGGCAGAATACAGTGATTTGTACTTGGTTGTGGCAGTGGAGGTGATAAGAAGTGGGTATACCTGGAACACATTTTGGAGGCAAAGCTGATGGCATTGTTGTTGGTTTGGAACGTTTTTTGAAAAGTTTTTTGACTGGAGCAAGGATATGGCGCAAATAGGAAAAGGAACATGCTTGAGGCTGAGGATGGAAAATAGGTGAACATGAGCTCTGTGAGATATCTCTGTTCACCTTTGAGATATTCATCTGGGACCCAAGTGGAAATACCAAGCAGAGAATTAGAGATGGAAGGCTGGAGTTAAAGTGCAGCTTTTGGAAACCTTCATGTAATGATTATATTGACGTCTTATCACAGGAATGGATGGGATGAGGTAGTACAGGGAGGGCTGAGAAGGGCACCATGGAGAGAACCTAAGGAAATGCCTTGTGAAATGGTCAGAGGAGTTGGAAAGGGGAAAGTTTACTCCATGGAGGAGTGCGGAAAGGAAGAGGAATGCAAAGTCTGGGGCCCCAGTAGGCAGCATTTCAGGGAGGAAGAGGTGGTCACCTATATTTAAACACTGCTGAGAGGTCCAGCAATACAAGAAAGAAGGGCCCCCTGGAGTGAGCTGGAGGTAGAGAACAGCATCAAAGCTATGTGCACGCTCAGTCACTGCAGTCAGGTTTGACTCTGTGACCCTATGGACTGTGGCCTGACAGGCTCCTTTGTCCACAGGATTCTCCAAGCAAGAATACTGGAGTGGGTTGCCATGCCCTCCTCCAGGGAATCTTCCCGACCCAGGGATCAAATGTGCACCTCCTGCAACTCCTGCACTGCAGGCTGATTCTTTACCTCTGAGCCACTGGGGAAGCACAGCATCTATGATACATGACTACAGAACTGAAATTGGAATGGCTGAAGGGGAAATGCGAGCAGAGTGAACGGACGCATCTCTTTGTGTCTCTTTTGGTAGATGACACTCTACTGTCTTGGAACAGCATCTTTGATGCTACTCCTCATTGTGAGGGACTCTGATCATCTGAGGCCTCCATAACCACAGACTGTCCTGGAGAATAGTGCCAGGGTAAGAGTCTGCACTATTGGGTAAAATCACAGTGCATTAGTCTCCTCGGCTGCCATACAATGGATACCTGCCAACCTTTGTCCCCTCCCCACTACTTCCTCAAACACATTTCCCCACCAGGTCCCTCCTGCTTTCTCCTCAATCCCATGACGAGGATTTTTGACCATGCCATTGTTACCAATAACCATCCAAAGAGATGCATTAATTTATGGAGTGACTCCAGTGAGTTTTACTTTTGGCTCTGAGAGAGAACCCAGAGAGGAAAACAAGAAATGTAATGAAGGGAGACCATTTGGGGAGGCTGAATCAAATTACAAATGATTAAGAAGTAATACTGCTTTATATATTCATTTTCAGAAGCATTAGATTGCTGGATCTGAATTTCATGTTATTACAAATATGCAAAGCTAATAACATGCTATTGATTGGGTAAGCTCCCATTTAAAATGTGAAGCAGTTTACACAAAACAAAACATGATACACAGTATCTTCTAAGTAATCTGGGAGTTGAGTGTAAAATTCATTAAAAATTACATACTAAATTATTACCGTTTAATACTATAATGCAGCAAAACAAAAGTGGCATTTTGACTCTGCAAGACATTTAAGTCGCACGGGCATTTGAAGGTTTAGTAAAAATGAACTCTACATGTAAAATTCTGTATTTTTAGAAATCCAAAGGAAAATAGTCTTAGTAATAAGCAATAATTTCTCCTGTCCCTCAAGTTCATAATATAATCACATGTGGACTTCTGTGGCTGGAAGGTTAAAACAGGGGATTATTTCAAGGCCTTGGAATGAATATGTGAACCAACGAAGTTATGATACTGAATTACGGGGAAAGCTCATTTCTCTCTTAGGAGTGCTTTAAGGCATATTTCTCCAGATGAGACCCACAGTTTAAAACCTCTTTCCTAATTAAGATTTTAATGTGGTTAGATTATATTAAATCAGATGAAAACCATCCTTCCCATCTTTTTTTTTTTCAGACTGCTCTTTTTTGTCAACAGATTTCCACATGAGTGGCTGCTTTTGAAAGGTGAGTAACACACACATAATCAAGTTTCACTGATCAAAACAAATCATGTCATAACCAACCCCAAGTCCTTTCAGTAACATCAGAGGAAAAAAGGGGAGATTAGAGGTAGACTTTACATTAGAAAGAGCTCACCTCTGAGGTTTTTACTGGCTGCTTTTGTTTCTTAAGTTTTCATGACGCCCTATTGTATTGTTTACTAGGGAACCAGCAAAATGCATATTTTTATTTGAACCAAAATCTGGTATCTGCCTAATAACGCTAATCAACTTATCTCAATAGTATCTGGTTATGTCTAGTTCCTATTAATTTTTATCAAGTCCTTAATGATTTTTTTCTCTTGTGTCTTTGTTGTAGGCACATTTCTTCCTCACAGGATGCAGCAAAATCTACTTTTAATCTTTAGCCGTGATGTAATTACATTACAATATATTAAATGAAATAATTTAATTACATTACATTGCTACTAAAGTCACAGGAGGACTTTAGTAGCAACGCAATGAACTATAGATGGATGACTACTCACAAATGGGTCACATTTGAGATTCCATCACCCGATGGTGGGGCAGGGTTGGCAGTCTTTGCCCTGGTGCACAGCTATTTCTCAGATCTATGAAAGCTTATTAGGTTGCAGGTATCAAATAAAGAAGCCCTTCCAAGCATTATTAAAAGATGTCCTGGCATTTCTAACTCTCAACAAAATTCTTTCAGCAGAAATAAGTCCCCACATAAGTATTTAAACACCAAGGATAATACATTCACTTAGTGAGTGAAGTTGCTCAGTAGTGTCCGACTCTTTGCAACCCCCTGGACTGTAGCCTACCAGGCTCCTCCATCCATGGTTTTTTCCAGGCAAGAATACTGGAGCAGGTTGCCATTTCCTTCTCCAGGGGATCTTCCCAACCCAGGGATCAAACCTGGGTTTCCCGCATTATAGGCAGACGCTGTACTGTCTGAGCCACCAGGGAAGCACTTAGGAACCTATGAAAGCCTTTAAATTACAAAAAGAAATTACGATGTTTTAATATTACTATGATATACTGTCATTCCCAAGTATAAACATATTAAAAACCAAGACCAAAAGACTTCTCTGAAGTGTAACTGGAGCATATGATAAGTTCATTAGGCCATTCATAATCTAAAAATAAAATAATAAGAGTTTTTGTAGTAGTCTTTTGCCTCCTTAGCTAGGTTTAGTTCTAGTTATTTAATTCTTTCTGGTGCAATGGTACATGGGATCATTTCTTTAATCTCTCTTTCTGATCTTTCATTATTAGGGTAGAAACACAACAGATTTCTGTGTATTAATTTTGTATCCTGCAACTTTATCAAATTCATTGATGAGTGTTAGTAGTTTTCTGGTGGCATCTTTAGCATCATGTCATCTATAAATAGTGACAGTTGTACTTCTTCTTTTCCAATGTGGATTCCTTTTATTTCTTTTTCTTCTCTAATTGATGTGGCTAGGACTTCCAAACCTGTGCTGAATAGAAGTGGCAAGAGTGGACATTCTGGCCTTGTCCCTGATCTTAGAAGGAGTACTTTCAGCTTTTCACTGTTGAGTATGATGTTGGCTGGAGTTTTGTCATATATGGCAATAACAACAACAAATATTTTGAGGTATGTTCTCTCTATGCCCACTTTCTGGAGAGTTTTTATCATAAATCTATGTTGCGTTTTATCAAAAGCTTTTTCTGCATCTATTGAGATGATTATATGGCTTTTATTGTTCTGTTAATGTGGTATATCACACTGATTGATTTGCAGATATTGAAAAATCTTTGCATCCCAGGGATAAACCCCTCTTGATCATGGTGTATGATCCTTTTAACGTATTGTTGGATTTGGTTTGCTAGTATTCTGCTGAAGACTTCCGTGTCAATGTTCATCAGAGATATTGGCCTGTAATTTTCTTTCTGGTGTGGTATGTTTGTCTGCTTTTTGTATCAGGGTGATAGTGGTCTCACAGAATGAGTTTGGAAGTGTTTCTTCTTCTGCAATTTTTTGAATAATTTTGGAAGGATAGGTGTTAACTCTTATCTGAATGTTTGACAGAATTCAGCTGTGAAGCCATCTGGTCCTGGTCTTCTGTTTGTAAAATAGAACTACCATATGATCCTGCAATCCAATTCCTGGGCATACATACTGAGAAAACCATAATTCAGAAAGATACATGCACCTCAATACTAATAACAGCAGCACTATTTACAATAGGCAAGACATGGAAACAACCTAAGTGTCCACTGACAGATGAATGGATAAAGAAGACGTGGTGTATATATACAATGAACTATCACTCATTCATAAAAAATAATGAAATAATGCCATTTGCAGCAACACGGATGGACCTTGAGATTATCATACTAAGTGTAGTAAAACAGAAAGACAGATACCATATGATATCATTTAGATGTGGAATCTAGAAAAAGGATACAAATGAACTCATTTACAGAACAGAAATAGACACAGACACAAAAACAAATGCAGGATTACCAAAGGGGAAGGGGAGAAGGATAAATTAGGAGTTTGAGATTAACAGATATACACTACTATATATAAAATCAATGGCAAGGACCTACAGCATAGCATAGCAAACTATACTCAACATCTTGTACTAACCTATAATGGAAGAGAATGTAAAAAAAGAATATGCACGTGTGTGTGTGTGTGTGTGTGTGTGTGCGCGCGCATATGCATATATGTATATATACGGGCTTCCCTGGTGGTGCAGATGTTAAAAGAATCTGTCTGCAATGTATGTAGGAGACCTGGGTTGAGAAGATTCCCTGTATATATAACTGAATCACTTTACTGTACACCTGAAAATACCACAACACTGCACATCAATTATATTTCAACAAAAATTAAAATAAAAATTAAAACATTAATACCCCCTCCCCCCCCACAAAAAAAAACCTCAAATAGAAACAAACACACAAAGAGGCCAGAAATTAGCAGTATATTTTAATTTGCTGATGAACACTTAAAATTTGGCTAGGAAAAGCTGCCTGCAGTATACTCAACTTCTCCTAAATAGAAAACAAGTTATTATTGGCTAAATTAGCAAGCTCCTCATCACTCATGGCCTATTCTTCTTTGTTCTGCCAATACCAGGAAAGGGATACACAAATCATGGCAACTCTCCTACAGGCCATATTTGAATACTGAGGCCAGATATTGACCAGCAAGAGAGAGAGGGGTCAGGGTGCGGCAGCCTCAGAGACAGAATTGCCGTCTCCACCTGTGAGCCCCAGCCTAAGTAAGTATTAGCTGCTCAGTCATGTCTGACCTTTTGTGATCTCATGGACTATAGCCCACCAGGCTCCTTGTCCAGGCAAGAATCCTGGAGTGGGTTGCCATTTCCTTCTCCAAGGGATCTTTCCAACCAGGGATTGAACCCGGGTCTCCTGTACTGCAGGCAGATTCTTTACCTTCTGAGCTACCAGGGAAGCCCTTCCTTATAAACTTACTTTTTCATCTGTGTACCTTGCAGCATGAGCCCAGGCAAGACATGGGCTTTGTCCAAAGTCAACAAGGATGACTGGGAAGAGCAAAGATTCTCTCTGAAAAGGCAACCATCTTCCTTCACAAAGCAGCCAAACATCTTCATGCAACAAACTGAAGCTGATTTAGCAAATTCAGGGACACAATTTGGAAGCCCAGACTCTTGTTCTTTTGATTTATTCTGCCTAATCTCTCTCATCATTTAATTCTAATTATATATGGCCAGAAAATTGAGCTGAGGAATAGTCAGTGACCATTAATTAATGTCTAGTATTCCATTTGTTGAAGAAGAAAGTCCAATTAATGGAAACTTAACATAGCCACCCTGAAGCATAGGAGGGAGGTGGGAGGGGGGTTCTGGAAGGGGAACACATGTATACCCATGGCGGATTCATGTCAATGCATGACAAAACCAACACGATAATGTAAAGAAAAAAGAAAAGTTATAGGGGAGGACTACACTTTCAAAGGGCATTAAACACATACAGACGTATGCTCTTTTCTATGGGTCACTTTAGTCCCTATAAAGAGGCTAATTCCATCCACACCTCTATTTCCTAGAACAGAACTATGAATACAGCAGATACTCAAAAATATTTGTTAAATATCACTACATTTTCACAAAGGGGTCAGTCTGGGAGTGGGGGCTGTATCACTTCCATGCACACAGCCAAACTGTCTCAGAAAGTCAGTTGAGAGAATGACATTTTCCAAAAAGCTTGAAAGAAAAGAGGGGATGCCACAGAGAAACAACAGTAAGACTCCAATACGTGCAGGTGACCCATAGACAGAGATCCCTTTGACCTGCCCAATAGACAGACACATAAAGGTTTCTCAATGGCAGGGTATTCTTGGCTCTATTTTCTGCCCCACCCTCCATAATAACACACACTGTCCAGTCCAGAAATCCAGGTGAGAGTTACTAAGGCGGCTACTCTACATCCACAACTGCAGCTGAAAGTTAGTAAGGGTCACTCCCCATGATCACTGGGTGTTACGAATCATTTGCACGGCACAAGTCTAATGCCTTTATATCCTATGGTCCCTGGAAGTACTCTACCCACAGTGGGTGCACAATTCACTCACTGGGATAGTCAACAAATACCTACCAAGTGCCTAGTGTGTGCTGGCACTGTGGCTGTATCAGGGGATTGGGATGACAAATGCTCTCATGGAGATTATTGTCAAAGAGGAAGATAAATATATTATCAAAGAGGAAGATAAATATATTTGTAATATACTCTAGAAATGGAAGCCATTCTCAAGAAATATAAAGCAGAAGGGGAGAGACCATGATGTGGGGGAGAAGCACTGCCATTTTACACATGATAGTCATGGAAAGCCTGTCCAGTGAGCTTCCATGGAAGCTCAGATCTATTTGAAAAAAAGCATAGGATTATCTAGGGGATGATTCTAGCAGAAAACTACAAGTGCAAACGGCCTGAGGCAGGAGCAAGCTTAAAGTGGTCAGGAGCCTTAAGAAGGTCAGGGTGGTTGAAGAACAGTGAGCTAGGAACAGAATGACAGGCAATGAAGCCAGACAGGTGGGCAGGTCACACAGAACCTTGCTAATCATCATGAGGACTTTAGGCTCTGCTCTAGGCACCCCTAGAAGGCATTTGAGTTTTAAGATTTCCTTTTGCAGACTGGAGGTCCCAGGTGGGAGCAGGGAAATGCCAGGAGACTACTACAGTAATCCAGGAGAGGGATGATGATGGCCTGGACCCGGGTGGTGACTGGTGGGGTAGAGAAGTAGGTGGATCGTGGATGCATTTTCAAAGCAGAACTCACAGAATTTCCTGATGGATGGGATGCAGAGTGAGAGGAACAGACAAGAGTCAAAGAATATGACTAAAGGATGGCTTGGACAAGTGGGTAAATGGAAATGCCATTTGATGACTTGATGATGATGATGACTATGGTGGGTGATGTAGTATTAAAACGAAGATTTCATCTCAGTTCTCCAAAGTTAAAAATTAGTGCTCACAGAATTGAGCAAGAAACCCACACGGAGCCCTCTGTAGGAACCTGTTCTTCAGCTACTTGCTCGATGCAAAAGAACTGAACCAGTTATCTTGAGTTCATGAACAAGGAAATGTAAATGACAGACAACAATAGCACTGCCCATATTTGCCCTGCACACCCTCAGAGAACAACTGACAAGTCTTCAGGGCTCTGCTGGGCTGGGCAGTGGGCATGCTAACAAGGCCCTCACAAAGAAGGCAGGGAGACCCTGCAGGTACCACGGCCTTGCCTGGAGCCGTGGTCCTTTATCATGGATCAGAGGCCACTGCTAAACAGGCCTCAGGAGTCAGGGGACCAAGCTGCAAAGCTTGCTACCTCCTAAGTGGGTGTTTACATCCTGGGGCATGAACAGGTAGGATCCACTAGGTGTTGTGTATCCATTATTAAATATTTTCTTTTTTAAAATGTATGATTACCTTTTATCAAAGTCTAAAATACACAGATTTAGAGTCAAATTGTCCTACAAGGCTTTTACAAAACAGCAGCTACCCCTAACCTTCCCTCAGCCCCACTGTCCACTTCCCAGAAGCAGCTGCTTCTTTCATTATTTATCTCCATACCTCCAAACAAACATGTTGAGGTTGCTACCTCATTTTTCACCTCTAGGCAACATCTTTCCACCTTGGAAAAAAGAGAATTTAGCTCTTGTTCTCTCTCCACCCCATACACCTAAACATGGACACACACACACATGCTTACACACAACACATATATGCATATGCACACATACATATATACACAAACATCACACCAATCCTCCCAACAGAGCTGGCTACGTTACACTCTGTTTAGCCCAAAGCTGTTGTTGTTCAGTCACTAAGTCAAGTCTGACTCTGCGACCTCAGGAACTGCAGCACACCAGGCTTCCCTGTCCTTCACCACCTCCCGGAGCTTGCTCAAACTCAGGTCCATTGAGTCGGTGATGCCATTCAACCATCGCATCCTCTGCCACCCTCTATTCAGTATTTACATGATTGTTATTGTGCAAATGTCATTCCCAGCTAAATCATACATATGGCTCACTTTTCTTTTTCTGTACAGTATTTTGTATTTTCCAAACATAGTAACTACCTTGATTTCTGCCTTTCTTGTTTTCTACCCACTTTCAGTAAGTTATTAAGCAGAATCTAAACCTGTAATCTTTAAGCTCATAAGTTCACTCTCTGTCTGACTCTCTGTGGCTCCTGCACTCAGGGAGTTTTTAGTGAGAAAGGAGACAGTGGCTTCAGAGCAACATTTCAAAAACAAATTCACAAGTAGCTCCTGAGAAAACAGCTTTCCCCAGTCGTGTGGAAAAGACCCAGCTGAGCACCTGGCAACAGTAGATATTGCATTTCACTGGACTCAAGTTTTTGGAACAATTGAATAGATGAGCTCAGAGGGTCCCTTGCTTTTTTCTGCTTTTTTGCTCTGTTAAGAAAAGGGTCCCTTTCAGTACTCCCTCAACTTGGCACCAGCCCTTCCTTTGGTGTTTGAACTCAACATAGAGCTAATGCTACGTCTGGGGGTCTCGCTTAGAACCAGGCCCTCCCATTGTCAAAAGGAGAACTATCAGTGCCCCTGCCCCTTGGGTCACCACACGTCATGGAAACAGGTCAGCCAGGGAAACACTGAACACGCTGAACAAAGAGCATGGGAACATAACCTCCAATCCAAAGCTTTATTTTTCTCAGCAGGTGAAGAATACAAAACAACATGACTGACCCCTTCCCTGGCCAGTACACAGAAGCAACTGCAGGTCTGTTCTCTGCTGAGTGGTGGCTTTCCTGTAGTGCCCAGGCTGCCTGGCCGGGTGCATGGCTCGCAGTCACCAGGCCAAACAGACCTGGTAAAAAGTCAGCAGAAGCGAAGGATGGTCCCCAAAAGGCTGCAGAGCCTGTGAATTAGAAGGATGCCCTCGGAGTTTTGTAATCCTAATATCAGAATATTAATCTAGCAAGTGCCTCGGAGAGTCACAGGTGAGGGGAAAAGGCACCGGTATAAAAATCCACTAACACCATCATTTTGCTCAAGACCACTGTGGGATTCTGAAAGGAACAAGAGAAAAGAGGGCAGATGGTGAGTCTCAGGTCTTGTGGTGGCTGGGGCCCCAGTGTTGTCAGCAGTGGGGTTCTGTCCACTGGGAGCTGGTTTCCTCAGTGGTCTCTTCTTTCTTCGGTCCCTGTCTCATCCCTGTCCAAACCTCCTGTGGGCTTGCCTCCTGAAGCACTGCCCAGCCCTTTGTTTTTAGGAACTGTGGTGTGAATAAGAGATCAGGTGAGGATGCAGGAAGAAGAGAGAAAACAGCAGGAAACACACCAACTCCCATTCTCACCTACAAATCACAGTGTTAATGCTGCCAGTCAGGCCCTGGAGGGTGGAAAGTTTTGTCCTTTCTCTCCCACTGATTCCTATTTGCAAGCAACTGCTGGTCCTTCCCAGGCCCCAGGCCCAGGAGGCAAGAGGCTGGAGCAGGAACAGGAGGCAGATGGAGGGGGCGGGCACTTCATTACTGGAGGTCTCCAAAGGAGCAGACTGCATATTTGCATTCTAGGAAGTATGTCTGCTGGGGAGGGTTTTAACCCTCTAACTTTCCAAGGCATATGCAGGCACTTCAACAGACATATAGCTACAGATGCGCACCCCCAGAGTCATCAACCCAAAGCATATTTAGCTCCCTTTATACTACAAACCGGGGCTTCCCAGGTGGCGCAGTGGTAAAGAACTCGCCTGAAAATTCAAGAGATGTGGGTTCAATCCCCCAGTCAGGAAGATCCCCTAGAGAAGGAAACTGCAACCTGATGCAGCATTCTTGCCTGAAAAATCCCACGTACAGAGGAGAGTCAGACACAACTTAGCATGCCTACATGTACCCATACTACAGATGTGGAAAAAGAGGCCTGGTGAGGTGAGGTGACCTGTTCATGGCGGGCTGCATGCTGGACAGGACCTGAGACCATATGTCTTTCTCCCACCCCAGCCATCTGCCCACTGGGTGAATCCATCACAGGCCTGCTGGTGGGCACACAGATGGGAATAGGAGGAAAAGGCAGGGACTTTAGGCTTAGACAGATGCTACTGGAATCCTGGCTCTGTCACCACTGGCTGAGTGGCCTTGGACGAGTTGTTGATGCTCCCCAAGCCTCCAATCACTGAGGACAGTATTACCTCCCTGCATTGTTTCAAGGATTCTGTGGGATTCCATGTCTGTGCACTTGGCCCAGCACCCCAAGCACAGCACCTGTTCCTTTAAGTGGTAGCTGTTAGTAATTCTCACCTTAATATTCAGATTCATGGCAAATTTAGATGGCGTGGTCCATCCTGGCTGAGCCTTCATCTCTGGGCGGTTCCAGAGAGGGAGGCAGCTAATGGCACCGTCACTGGAAAGGCTCTTGACCGAAGAGTAGCAGAACACACTCTCACTGCAGTTTGTGGGTGGGACTGTCAGCTCTGACTGCTCTGCAGAAATATGTGACGACAATCTGGGATAAATTATAAAACATCCATCATGTACACGGAGCGGTCACGGTCATTTAGTCCATGTATTGTCATGTATTCCTCAGCCTTCTGATGTGAACTCATTCCACGGCTCCATGGAAAAGTCAGTTCAACGCTACCCCAAGTCTCAGTCTCTGCCTCCTAACTGAGTCATGAGGATTACATGATGCCAGATGTCCAAGGCCCTCAGCAAGTGCCTGACACCCCAGGAGAGCTTGATGAAGACTTCTGGTTGGGCCTGTTGCAAAGACGGTGGCAGTGACTCATCTGGCTTCCCAGGGACCAGGGAAGAGGCCCACACGTGTGATACAAGGCCTTCTGACTCACTGAGGATGCACCCACCACGGAAGAGTGCTGGGGGGATGGTCATCCATCCACCCACTCACTGGACGAGCACTCACAGAGCCCCAGGCTCTGTGTCTGGCCCGGATGCTGGAACCCATGGATGACCAAGACCCAATACCTGGTCTGCATGACCTAGCATTTTGAGAAGTCTGAAGCTTTTCACTCCTTTCACGGCACCTAAGGGCCAGATGTCACAGTTCCTTTCTTAGAATCAAGATCCCCTGAGTTTTACTTTGGAACGTCTCCATCAGTCGCTTAGTTCTGATTCAGTTGAATGACCTCTACTCAGGGTGCCATTTCATATTTGCAATTAATACTGAGAATAACAGTATCACTCTTCGGCTCATGAACACTTAACGAGCACCCACTCTGTGCTCTCCAGGGCCAGGGGGCCCACCACAGCTGTGGTTTCTGCCCTGAGGGAGTTCACAGTCAAACACAGCCCTCCCCTCTCCCCACCCCAGTGGTTGGCTCCCTCTGAGTCTCTCTCTCCACCCGCTCCCTGTTGCCAAGCACAGCCTAGCAGACTTCCTCAGCCCCACCCCCAACTTTCTACACTGGAGGCTCTGTCTGTCCCCCATCCTCATCAGGGCTCCTAAAAGCTCTAGTTCCAGGCCCAGGGGCTAAGTGACCACTTCCAGCCTGTTTCTAGGCAGCTGAAAGGCTTTTCAGGAGACACTTACTTGCTCACCTAGAATCTCAGCTTCCTCCTCTGCAGACTCAGGAGCCTGGGGATTAAATGAGACACAGCATGAACTGGGCCGGTGCTCAGAGGAGGCAGAGCCCCGCCTTCTCCTTAGAACCCTGCACTCTTGGGCCTACTGAACCCCTGTGCCCAGCACACCCTCTAAGCCCCCTCAATTAGCCTCTCTAAGACAAAGATCTGGCCCCTCTGTACCAGGGCAGCCACAGCATGTGACCTGCCCAGCCCCTCCCCACCAGGCCTGGTCTCCCAGAGTAAATTACAGCAGGAGAAGTTGGGCTCATGAGCAACTGATTTTATATATCATTTGGAAAGAGAAGAATATTATTGTACTTTGTTTTCTTATGACTACTATCCCCATAAAAGCTCATTTCTACCTCTTAACAGGGGTTCACTTGGATTGATGAATAGGCTAAAAGCCTTTCTGCCCAATTTCAATTTATTCAGTGCAATACATGCTGTAAAACATTTAGCAAGAGCATAACTGCTGTCACTGCAGGATGCTGCTGTTCTTCCCCAGAAACCTCCTCTCCACCTCAGGGGGCTCTCTGGAGATCACCCAGTGACCTCCAGGGAAGCAGGAAACAGCCTGGGTGTGTCACCTCTCCCCACCCTGAGCAGGACAGCTGACAATGTCTTTGGGACCTTGTCTAGTGGGGGCAGGAGGGCAGAGGGAAAGTCCTGTGGCTGAAAGTATCTTGGTTTTATCCGGAGGACCAGAAATTTAAGTCCCTGACCTATGATTCCCCTTCCCAAACCATTTCTCACAGGAAGGACAGCATCGTCTTCAGGCCCCAAACCTGCAGCTTCAAGGCTTTGCAAAGCTTCCCCAAAATGTTTATATCAAATTGCTTTCTCTCAAGTAATTCCAGTAGTCATGGATAGATGACTATGGTGAGAGACCATAAAGAAGGCTGAGCACCAAAGAATTGATGCTTTCAAACTGTGGTGTTGGAGAAGACTCTTGAGAGTCCCTTGGACACCAAGTAGATCAAACCAGTCTATCCTAAAGGAAATCAACCCTGAATATTCATTGGAAGGACTGATGCTGAAGCTCCAATACTTTGTCCACATGATGCAAAGAGCCTACTCATTGGAAAAGACCCTGATGCTGGGAAAGATTGAGGGCAGGAGGGGAAGGGAACAATAGAGGATGAGATGGTTGGATGGCATCACCGACTCAATGGATGTGAGTTTTAGCAGCTCCATGAGATAGTGAAGGACAGGGAAACTTGGTGTACTGTAGCCCATGGGGTTGCAAAGAGTCAGACACGACTGAGCAACTGAACAACAACAAAACAAGCACCTTGGTTTCGGTAGAGCCACAAAATCAGCCACTTGTGACAGGAACAACAAAAACTGAGTGTCTTGGACAATCCAGCCACTTTCTGCCCAGTCCCAGCACCTGATCACACATATTCCAAGCTGAGCTCTTCCTCCCAACATAACCACAGGCTCCATCCTTTCCCAGAAACCTGCCAGTGAGTAATATCAGCTTCCTGGAAATGTCACTTTCCCAGCCAAGCAGGGCTGGGAACTCCACATTCTTGGTCTCCTGCTGCCCACAGCTCAATTTCAGGTGTCACAGGCTATCTGATAAACCCTTTGCTTCTGAGAACAAGTCCTTTACCTTGTTGCCCCCCACACCATGTCTTTAGGTAGAACAGACGCCCCCTCCTGAAATCGCCTAAGAGGAGGCCACCAGTCCGCGGAGTCTGATGTGGAAACCTGGCAGAGGTGTGGGCGTGGCTCCAGACAGACCATGCCCCACCAGAGCACCCAACTCAGGGCTGCAGCCTCAGAATCAAGGGATCCTGCCTTCAAGGTCCCGCCCCTGGCGTCCATCAGGAAAGTCTCCAATGCCCAGCTTAAAGCAAGCATTGAATATGTATGGGTTCCCTTTCTCACCAATCTGATTAAGGACCCAACTATCTAACATCTTACTCAGACAAAATTCTGCAGGAATCCTTTTCCTTCTTCAAGGTAGAAGAAAGGAACTGTTGATTTCTAACAATAAAGACAGATGTGCTAGCAATGCTTCCTAGCAAAAAATACCAGATGGCCAGTTCTGGATTTTTATTTATTCATTCATTCATCCAGTCATTCATTTAATAACGACTGCTGGGAGCTAACTGAGAGCTGAGGCAGGAGAAAGCAGTGGGTCTACAAGCCTTACACTGTCCCTGATAGAGGCAGTTGGGGGCACCTCCAGCATCACCTCCAAATTCCCCTTCAGGCACCCCCTGCACCATGGAATTTGTCACAGGATAATCGATGCTACTAACCACAATTATTTACTAAGAGATGGCAATGGCGGGGGGAGGGGGGGCACCTTCTGCTAAGGGCTTGCATTGATAGTCTTGCAAAATCTTTGTAAACCCTGGAGTAACTGGGATTGACCTAATTTTACTGAGGAGAAAGCTGGACTCTGAAAAGGAGCTGGGTGGTGCTGTCAGCAACTGATGGAGCTGACCGTGCAGCCCACTGTTGGGATCCATGGCTGTATTCTTTCCTCTCACTAGACTTAGAACTTACAGGGAACTCAAATCCTCAGAAAGATGCTCATAATCATGTGACTCCAAATAAATGAGGACCTTCCAACCCGCCACCTGCATCCCTCAGGGCACATCAGGCCCTTTCCTCCAGGAAGTCTCTGCAGACGCAGAAGGTCTCCGACCCTCTTCAACCCCCAAAGTCAGCAATTAGCAGACTATCAGAGGCTGTGTAGATGGTGATGGCGACATTAGAGACTCGTTGGCTGAGGTCATACGCAGGCGTGAAGCAGAGCTGGGGCTGGGATGTGTGTCTCCTATCCTCCTGGTCCACTGCCTAGTGATGGAGGAGGCTCAGTCCTGTCCAGGCTGCTACCGGTGGGCCAGGTCTGCACTCTGCAGACATGGGTGGGCTCAGAACCCAGAGCACCTGCCCACCGAAGGCACGGCTGTGTCCTTGGCTGAGCCCAGCTTACCAGGACAGAGACCTCTTACTCCTTCACTGGGTATAACCCCTCCCCTTCCTTCAAGCCTGGCTGAGGCTGCAACCTCCTCCAGGCAGCCTGTGCTGTTCTTCATCCCCAGGAGACAGTCATCTCTCCATGGCCAGCAAGTGCAGCTCATTCCTCTGAGTGTCTCCAGGCCCCAGCCCAGGGCCTGGCACAGAGGAGCACTCAATAAATGACTATTGAATAAATTTTGTTGAACACACCAGAAATGATACAATGGCCTCAGGCTCAAATAGATATTTCATTATCTGGTGAGGAATTAAAAGATGCCAACTCATCTTTAAAATAATTGACTGCTCTTTTATGAGGCCTCTCATCTCATTCCTCTCCAGCCCTGCAGAGTACTGAGGCTCCTCAGCACCCCTCCTAATCAGGGGTATATTTATTCTATAAGCATTTCATTTAATGAGAGCCCAAATCTTCAGTGGTCATTCTTTTTCTCTGGCTTCAGGAAGGACTACTAAAAGCTATTCAGCCCGGAGAAGAGCATATGCATGCCAGGAAGAAAGCCTGATAATTCTAAACCATAATCTTCCCCTTGATTGATGTCTTCAAGGCCAAAATTTGCCATTAAAGGCAGCCATTGACTGCCCAGGGTTTTTACAGAGACCACTGGTCCTCCATAATGTTGTGCGATGCCTCTGACACGGGGCAAGGGGCAGGGGTTCGATGGATCTTGTCATTGTTCTTTTATCTTTTCTGGAAAGCTTTTTCCCATCATTATGTTTAAGAACTATTTCTAAAATGAGCATCCTCTCTCAGCCACTGGCTCATCACAACTTGGTAAAGAGAGAGGCTGCAATTCCCCTCAGAAACCACAGCATCAGCACCAGTAAACTCCTGCCTGCCCAGTAGGATTGCAAGATTTCAACTCTTGCTGACAGATTGCGGCTTTCGGTGGGAGGGGCTTGTGTGCAAATCCTGCAGGTGCCACCAATGGGGGCCAAGTGTAGCTGTGTTCAGGGGGAGCCTCATGAGGCAGTTCACAGGCCACTTGCGACAAGCGCGCTCACCAAAATGGTCACCAGAGGTTACTGACACGTCACAAAGCACACACTCTTCTTGTTTCATACTTTGGAACTGGGCTTTGAGCACCCGCCTTGTTCAGTCAATGCTGTGAGGTGCTGTGAAGGCTACAACGTTGAATTTCATTGTTAGGACCTCCATGTACCAGCAGCATAAAGAGAGCACCTCACACCAGATGCTTTACACATGCGGTTGCCTGCAATGCCAAGAACTCTGGGCAAGAGCTGTTTTATCCGAGAAGAAGTTCTAACCTATCTGTGTGTGTGTGTGTGTGTGTGTGTGTGTGTCTGTGTGTGTGTGTTAGTCACTCAGTCATGTCCGACTCTTTGTGACCTCACAGACTGCCAGGCTCCTCCGTCCATGGAATTCTCTAGGCAAGAATACTGGAGTGGGAAGCCATTCCCTTCTCCAGGGGATTTTTCCCTACCCAGGGATTGAACCCTGGTCTCCTGTGTAGTAGGCAGATTCTTTATCATCTGACCCACCAGGGAAGCCCCAGTCTATCTGCGCAGGCAGAGTTAATCAGTGACTCTCAACCCATGCTGCTCATCAGAATCATCTGAGGGCCTTTTTGGACCCTGATGCCCTGGCCACACTCCAGCCCAACCTACAGGACAATCTCAGAGTGGGATGCAGACCTCCTTTTATGGAAGCCCTGCAGGGGACTCCAGTAAAGACCTAATGACTGCCTGAAATTCCCATGGCTGTAGTGGGACCCAGTAACTTTGTCTGACTCAAAGGCTGGCGTCCCATGCTTTAGGTAATCTATACCAAGGTTCTTGCCTTCAAGTTGCTCTATAAGGGGAACAAAGCCAGTCTACAGCATTGCAGGAGACAGTCAATCAGTTCTGCAATGTGGGGACACAGAGATCAAGGGAGGAGAGATCCTTGAATCTGGGGCAAGTAGATGATGGTTTGTTTGGGAAAGTCTTGTTTGCCTCTGTGCCCAGAGGCACGGATCCATGGCATGGTGGTGCAGGTGGACTGCACATCATGTATGACACAGGAGAGCAGGCAGGAGCCAAGTGAGGACAATCACTCAGGCAGGCTGGAGATGAGAGCCCTAACAGAGAGAAGGCAGAGGCAGGGCAGAAAGACAGGTGGGGACAGGAGGATATGATTATGTGGTTGGCAAAAGGAAGCCCCCGAAAATTCTCCAGTGGCGATGAAGATGCTCTTGCAAAAGACATCTGGCTGTAACACAGGGGTGGCCCTCAAGGTCTACCATAGAATACGAAAATGATCAAGAGATTGGGTGGGTTGGGATGTAGTTCAGTTAGGAAGAAGAAGCAGCCTTCCCAAGAATTAATAACTGAGCCAGGCTAGGACAATGAGACTAGAAGGAGTAACGGCTATCTGATGGCAGAATAGCCAGGACTTGGCAGTGACTGACTACTCTGGAGGCCTTGTTTTTGGTAGTGGCCCTGACTTGTACTAGCTAGGTGACCTTGGGCAAGTCATTTAACTCTCATAGCTTGGTATCCAGCTCTGATGAATGGGAATACACAAACCCTCCATCTCACAGGCAGGTAGTGAGAGTCTCACATAAGAAAATGCACAAGAACATGTTTGAAGGAGTAAAAAGAGCATGATATACAAAGCTCTATACAATTTCATGATGACTTTAATACTCTGCATGTTCTTACTTTTCCAAGCTCTTAAACTTAAAGGCTATGCTACCATATGAGAAAAAAATGTTAATAATGATCATTTTTATAGCTCAAAGTTATGAACAAATAAAAAGAGTTTATGTCTTTTGCTGCTGCTAGAGAACAGACTTACCAACATGAATTTGAATTAAAATGTCAATAATTTTTCATTGGAGTTTCTTAAAATATATTTAATTTCTTTTTATACTTTTCCCTGACTTTATATAGCCATATATTCCACATACTGAGTTTCTGGAATACTTCAAGATCCAAACTAACCAGAACACAAAGTCATAAAAAAGTTACCTTCTGTCTTTTGTTTAAGAAATAAATTAATGGAGCTCTCAGAAGACTGTGGTCATGAGGATCATAATGTTTATGCCAAGGGTCCTCAACTGATTGTTTTCCTTGAAACTTTGGTAACATCCTAAAGGGACTGCAGAAGAAAACAAGTTTGAAGATTAACCCTCTATTATCCCCAGAATTTCATTAGCTAATATTCCAGAGTCCCAAGGAACCCAGTTCTTACAAGTATGGATTTCTAGTTAATGCTAACCTCAAGTTTACTCTGTGGTCTCCAGTTAATTCTTTAGTCCTCATGGCCTCCAATGTGAGTGCTAAATTCTTCGAAGACTTCAGATGTTCAAGAAGGCATACAATGCCACCCAAGTGGAGAGACCCATTTAGGTTTCTCAACCTATTTTAAACCAAATTACCAATCATTAAGTACTCTGATTGTACCAAATATTTCATAACATTTGCTGCTATACAGATATATGTGTGTGTATATATCTTTATGTATATACATATATATATATATACAGATATATGTATATATGTGTGATAACTATATAAATATAGACATCCTTATTTTATTTTCACAACAAACTAGGCTTATTATTGCCCACTTTACAGAAGAAGAGATTACACAACTTGCCAAGGGTAACATAGTATGGCTTTTATGTTACAAAACATCTCAGCACACCCAACACCCTGTGTTCATTCCCCCATTTCTAGATAACCAAATGCGAGACCCTGGGCCCTAAGAGGTGTGAATCATCTCATGTGATTCTTTTCACTTCCACAGAACCAGCAGGACCACTTGACAAACGGACCACCTGACAGACAGTGTCTGTATGTGTGTTCTCACATGTTAATATTAGTCCCATGTGTAAAAACATCATTTTTAAACAGCTCTTTGCTACAACTTCAAAATACCCAAAACACAATTGGCGTATGATACTCCTAGAAAACTGAGAGCTCTCATTTTTTAGGCAAAGAATAAATTGGCTGCCACTTTTAATAACAAAACAGCTTTTCCTAAAGCAGGAGGGAAGAGGGAAAGGCACCCCCAGTTTGGGAAACATAATTATACAAAGGAAGTGCAGTCAGGCTCCCAGAGACCGTATGAGGTTTCGTCCTGTCGCCACCTTGAGCCTCATAGGCCAAACCCCCTTGGCTTGTTCCTGGAGGGCTCATGTGGGTAACAGCCACGACCACCCTCTGGCGGCCCTTCCTTGAACGCCTGGGTGCTGTGATGCAGATGGGAGACGACGGGGGCTACTGCTGACAGCTGATCTAACCTGGATACCTAAGAGCTCAGGTAGAGGCACAACCAACTGAAAAATTATCCATATCCTATCGGGTGTGATTTCAAAGCTCCCAAAGACAAGGCCATCTTGCAGGATGCTGTTGGACCAGTCACAGAAGAAGGGAGAGGAATGGCAGGAGGCCGCCCACTCACAAAATCCCTCAAAAGTAGCCCTTGTTCTTCTCTTCCAGAAATCCACCCCCTTCATCCAACATCCCTGGGTAATCCAGCCAGTCCCTGACTGCCGCCTTGATCAGGGGCAGGTGTTCAGGGCACTGATCTGAAACAAGCCCTGCCAAGGCCATTAGCAGGGACGGTGGCAATTATCAGGCTGAAGCTTAAAGAGCTGCAGGCTTCCTCCACCCTCAGTGCACTTACAACACATCCAGGCCCCTTCACATTCTCCTCTCCTGATTTATATTCTGGATTCCCAGTGCAGACAGTCTGGGAACCTGACTTGGGGGCAGACTCCCTATCTCACTATAACTAGTAACCTTTCTTAGTCCTTTACTTCTGATAGGCCCCAAGCACAAACAGACGCCCAAAAATCAAACCACATGCCTGACTCTGGGCATTTTCCCTTCACTCATTCAGTCCATCAACAAACACACATATACCTTTGAGGATTGTAGTCACTGATTCAAGGATCCCATGCTCTAGTAAGATCTAGACAAATTAATAAATAAACTATGACAGTACAGTGTGGTCCATGCTCCAAGGAACTGCAGGGTTCTGTGCCAGCTCAGAGAGAAGGCCCCTACCCCAAGCTGCAGCACCCTGGGAGGGCTTTCCAGAAGGAGTGAGGCCTGGTGAATCTGAATAGATGAATAGGAATTAGCAGGCTGTGTGAGTGGGGAGGGGGACAAACAGCCATCCCAGACAGAGGAAACAGCATCAGCAGGGCAGGAGGTAATAGCAGTCATGGTGTATGTGTGGGAATGTCACTGACAGGGTCTAGTGTTGGGCTGGGGCTCCTTCATAAAGGACCAGAGATGCAGTTATAGGAGCTTTGACTCCACCCTCGATATGATGAGAGCAGCTGAAGGGATGTAAACAAAGAACGGCACACTGAGATCTGGGTTTGAGGACAAAGTTTATCGCTGCAGAGGTGAAGGGGGTTAGAGATTGTGAGGGGATAACAGTGCTATGGCCTGAGTAGGAGGCCGCCGCAATCCCCCCAGGCACAGCAGGACTAAGACTGGAATTCAATACCACCCCTACCCAGAGCCAAGACCGACTCAGATGGCAACACTGGCCCCCCAGAACCCAGGTCTCCCTCTGTCGTTTGGTCATAGGAAGTCAGAGTCCAGGGCACCCCTTCCACTACCTGGTCCATGCTCCTGGTCTGAGCTCCCCCAGCACTTCCTGGCCTCCAGGAGCCAAGGCAGAGGAAATAAACAGCAGAACACCAGCTCAGTGGGTCTGCCGTCATAACACCATCCAACAGGTTGTCAGGGCAAGTTGATTATGAAAGAGAGCAGCAGCGTGAGCAGGACACGGGATTTACAGAGGCAGCAAGAGAAGGGCACACTGCAGAATAATGTAGGAGCATCAGTGGGACGCATGGGCGGGGGGTCAGGGGGTTGGCATGTGGAAAGAGCAGGAGGCTATGGGAGGGCTCTACCCTCCCTGGCAGAGGGCAGGCAGGTCCCTGGATGGAAGAAAGCTGGAATCTGGTGCCTTACCTAATTCGCAAGAGGGCTGGGCCAGCCTTGAGAAAGGCATGTGTTTGCCTCCCTGTATTGATACCATACACCAGAACAGGCCACCCTGCCTCCAATCTGGACAAAGCACTGCCCTGTACCCACCCACCTCCCTCCTCAGCGCTCAGCAAAGCAGAGGCCCCAAGACTATGAGCAGAAGCCCCAGCCCCAGGTGTAATGGGGGCTGCTCCCACCCCCGATCAGCCTGGCTTCTGCTCAGAGCTGCAAAGGACCCAGGGCTCACTCACAAGTCCAAACGCCCCTCCCTTCCAGGTCACAGAGAGGTACTGTCCCAGACACAAAGGCAGAGAGGTGGGTTCAGACAGCGCCATTGTCAGACGATCAATCATTGCCTCACCTGCAGAAGTGAACTTGAGTAAATGATAGAGCCTTTCATCCATTCATTTTATTCACTCTTTTAAACAGCCATTGAACCAAATTGCAGAAGAATATTTTCTTTTCTAAATGAGACCATGTTAACTTGCTAGACACCTAGAGAAGGTGGCAGTAAAAGCAGAAGCACGCAAAATAAAATCACTGAAGAAAGTCTCAAAGTAGAAAATATCCACCGTGGCGGTGTCGTCTGAAGCCTGCCATCAAGATGAATGGAGGTGCCCAGGAGAAGCATCAGATGGCATTTGTCAACTGGTGGTTCTGAAGGACAAAGCAGGTCGTTCGCGAGAGAAGAGAAGGGAGGCAGCTGCCATGGGCCAGAGACGTGTGGCTGTGAGGTGGAGTCAACCCTCCTGGAAACAGCAGTTTCTAACATTTGTTAAAATGCCTTTCTTGTTTGTTTAAAGAAAAGGAGAAGACAAAGCATCCCAGGAAAGGTCTGGGGCCACACAGCCTGCAGGACAGGGGAGAAAACACAGGAGTCTGCCCTTCAAGACATGACCCTGTGTCTCTCTCACTCCCCGTCAGAAGGCATCCTGGCCAGGAAAAGCAGACCACCTCTCCCCACGCCCCCACCCCACCCCCAGCCCCTTCTGGGTGGCTCCGCCCTCGAGTCGGCTTCAAGGCAGCAGCCCCTTCTTCTGGAATGCCTCCTCTAGCTCTTGCTTTGAGCCCAAGCTCAGATACCACCTCCCCACAAGCGTCCTCTGGCTTTCTGGGTTGGTTAGAACACGTGCTCACACCATGTCCCACATCACGCTTTCTCGTCCTGCAATCATGCACTTTCTTAGATGAAACGGGCTCTTCCTCTGCCATGGAGGACAACTTCCCTGACCTCCGATCTGGTCCAGATTCGATTCTATGAAGATCTTCCTCCCCTTAGACCAGGAGGCACTTGAGAGCACTTCCTGCAGGGCTCCAGCCCTGAGACAAAGGACACAGTTAGCATCCACCCAACACCAGGCTGAGCTGGGGGAGGGCAGTGATGCTGCGGCTGTAGTTCCCAAACCGTGTGCCAAGGCACCCTGGGGAGCCACCACAACCTCCCAGAGATGCCCCTGGATGTTTTAGATTTTTCTAAACATGTGACATCTGCCAGGTGCCACGCAAACAACCAGCTTGAGGCATTTCAGTTTCAGCATTAGATGGCTGCCTTCCTTTCATGACGCCATCTTTGTGAAATATGAATGTCAGGATTATTGTGATAAAAGGCAGAAACTGTAAAAATCAATGTGGAACAAGACGTGAGGATGGCAGTGTCCAGTGTGATTCTATGGCCCGAGACGTCATGTGGCACCTTGCAGGCACTAAATTGTTAGGGCACAAATAGTTATTAAAGCAGAACTGGTCAGTGTTTTTTGGGCAGGGGGTGCTATGGGAAAAAAGTCCTAAGCTGAGACAGTTGAAGAACCTCTGCCCTGGTGAGGTCATCCAAGCCAGCATACAAGACTATTCACTCCCACAGCCACTGAGCTGCTACCATGTGCCAAACATTGAATTCAGCCGGGGACGGGCTTCTTAAGGGTGAGTCTGCTCCAGTTCCCAGCCCAAGACACTGTCCAGGAAGAGCTCCCTGACAAGCTGTGCCGAGAGACTCACGCACCACAGACAGTGTCCTTCCCACAGCCCAGAATGCAAAGCAGAAAGCAAAGGTCTTCTGGATCTGACTGTAGTTCCCAAACAAACAAACCCTAAAACAATAGTAGATGGAACTCAACAGGAGTACTTATCAGATGCACCAGAACTTCTCTCTAGGATCTTCTCTCTCTAGGATCAACTTGGCCAATGGCTCAGAGAAAGATGAGGACAGACGAGCATGGAGACAATCTCTGTCTATCTTCCTGGCTCATAAGTAAACCCAGAGATGCTGCGGTGCAGGGCCCCAAGACAGGCCATGCGAGAGTTGGCATCCTGGGGCTGCCACGATGGGCAAAGGGGACAGCCTCAGGCCACACCTCACTACATACTGTGCTCCTAGGAGGCAGGGCAGAAGAGGACCTCAGGCCCTTCTGGCCACAGCAAGCAGAGGACAAGGGTCCAGGTTTGCAGGACCAGTGGACTAAGAGCGAGTGTCTCATACCACTAAAGGATGAAAACAATCTCTCCTTTTCTCTTGCTGTTTCAAGGCCCATTCCAGCCCCTCAAGGCTGTGTGCCCTGTCAACTCACTCACATTAGCTGAGACCTTGGGCAGGTTTCCCCTAATCTCCAACTCTTGGTGGTTCACCAGAAAAATGGATACAATTCTAGCCCATATGTTTGTATAAGCTTTCAATATCATGCCGTGTGCAATTCCCTGCCTCTACTAATGCTTTCTGAAGCACACAATCTAACATTTCGTATTTTATCTTGTATTACATTCTGTGTACCATATGCTTCCAGAAACCTTCTCTGATTGCCCCAGATAAGCAGACTTGATCATCCTGTCCTCTGATCACTGATGACACTTAGTTTTCTCCTTATGTAAATTCATGTATTTGTCTGTTCAACAACTCTTTACTGACTATCTTGTCTCTCCCAGCCAAGGAGAGGAAGCAGGAAAGACCAGACTGGCTTCATGGAATTCCCAGTCACTCCTGCAGTGTGGATTCTTCCACAGTCCCTTACCTACCACTTCTACTTTCCCCTTAATGCTAGGAAGGGTAGCGAGTGCAAAAGAGGGAAAGGAGGTGATGTGATTGGAAGAGGACTATGTCATTGCTGAACAAAGTATTGTTAAGAGAGAGAAAGTTGAATCTGACAGAACATGCCAATAAGAGGCAGGAAGGACACAAATTTACACTTCTGAGGAAAAGGGGAAGGGGCTGGGGTATAATGAGCAGAGACAGGGCTACAGACCCAGAGTGAGAAGCAGGGGATTAGAAACCACTTTGTGCACAGAGGATCCCCTTTGGTGACTCTCAGCTGAACACCTAAAAGAGTGACAAGGAGGAGGTCTCTGTCTCCCTCCTCATTTCCACTCCTCCTTGACCTCAACTTTGATCAGGGAACAAGAGCAGTGTTCAATGCGACAGTTAAAACAGTGACAGATTTTATTTTCTTGGGCTCCAAAATCACTACGGACAGTGACTGGAGCCATGATATTAAAAGACACTTGCTCCTTGGAAGCTATGATAAACCTAGACAGCATATTAAAAAGCAGAGACATCACTTTGCTGACAAAGATCCATATAATCAAAGCTATGGTTTTTCCAGCAGTCATGTCTGGATGTGACCGCTGGACCATAAAGAAGGCTGAATGCCAAGGAATTGATGTTTTCAAATTGTGATACTAGAGAAGACTCTTGAGAGCCCCTTGGACAGCAAGGAGATCAAACCAGTCAATCCTAAAGGAAATGAAAGAATATTCATTGGAAGGACTGATGCTGAAGCTGAAGCTCCAAGACTTTGGCTACCTGAAGCAAAGAGCTGATTCACTGGAAAAGACCCTGATGCTGGGAAAGACTGAAGGCAGGAGGAGAGGGGGACAACAGAAGATGAGATGATTGGATGGCATCACCACTCAAAGGACATGAGTTTGAGCAAACTCCCAGGAGATGGTGAAGGACAGGGTATCCTGGGGGCTACAGCCCATGGAGAACCAAAGAGTTGGACATGACTTAGTGACTAGACAACAACAATAATAATCATAAGTAGTATCATTATCATCATTATAATGCATCAACATTTTGCCCTAAGAGATAATTACTGAGGCATCATGGCGCTGTGTGAGGCTGTGGCGAGCGGGAGCCCTCTGCTCTGGCCTCGGGTTCTGCTCTTCGGAGACTCCATCACCCAGAAAATGTGATGTCCTGAATCATGGATTTTCAGGTTATAACACCAGATGGGCCAAAATTATCCTCCCCAGACTGGTCAGGAAGGGGAGCGGGCTGGACAGCCCGGTGGCCGTCACTATTTTCTTTGGTGCCAATGACAGTGCGCTCAAAGACGAGAACCCCAAGCAGCACGTGCCCCTGGAGGAGTTTGTGGCAAACCTGAGGAGCATGGCGCGGTACCTGCAGTCCGTGGACGTGCCCGAGGGCAGGATCATCTTCATCACGCCGCCCCCGCTCTGTGAGGCTGCGTGGGCACAGGAGTGCCTCCAGCAAGGCTGCAAATTAAATCGCCTTAACTCTGTTGTTGGTGAATATGCCAGGGCCTGTTTACAAGTAGCCCAGGACTGCGGGGCCGAGGCACTTGATCTGTGGACCCTGATGCAGAAGGACGGTCAGGACTTTTCCTCCTATTTGTCAGACGGACTACATTTATCACCAAAAGGAAATGAGTTTGTGTTCTCCCATCTCTGGCCTTTGATAGAGAAGAAAGTCTCCTCCCTGCCTTTTCTGCTCCCCTACTGGCGAGACATAGCAGAAGCAAGACCGGAACTTAGTCTCCTGGGAGATGGGGACCACTAGTCACAGAGAACCAGGTCCTGCTGTTTATCTACAGAACCTGAAGTCGCTGGTGCTCAAAGGCCCCAAGATAAGTGGCTGACGAATTTTTTTTAAAACGTTCTAAGTCTTTCGCTCATGACTCTGGAACAAAAAGTACTATCTGCCACCAAGATGAATCAAATTATTAGAATTTTCTTAGGACAGCTTTGTACCTAGGTACGTCATGTTTTGATAATAAATATTTATTGATTGATGCAAAAAAAAAGAGATAATTACTACTAATGAAAGACACCAATTAGTTAAACATATAACTGCCATACAACTCATCTATTCCATTTCCAGGTATTTACCCAACAGAAGGCAAACATATGTTCACTAATAGCTGATATATGAATGTTCACGGCAGCTTTATTTGTAAACAACCCAGATGTCCATCAGTTGAATGGGTAAACTAATGTTGGTCTATCCATACAATGGAATACTATTCAGCAATAAAAAATAATGAACTATTAATACATGCTACAATAGAAGAATCTCAAAATCATTATGCCAAGTAAAAACAGCTAGACAAAAAGAAGAGTAGATTTTGCATAATTCCATTTATATAAAATAAAAAATGCTAACTAACCTAGAATGATAGGAAGCAGAATAATGGTTGTCTGTAGGGTGGGAGGGCTTCCCAGGTGGTACTAGTAGTAAATACCTGCCTGCAAATTCAGGAGACATTAAAAGATATGGGTTCGATCCTGGTTGGGAAGATCCCCTGAAGGAGGGCATGGCTACCCACTCCAATATTCTTGCCTGGAGAATTCCATGGACATAGGAGTCTGGAGAGCTACAGTCCATAATGTTGCAGAGTCAGACATGACTGAAGCGACTTAGCATGCATGCACACACATGGGGTGGGAGCAAGGCAACAAAGGGCAAACAGAGGAGAAGTTTGCAGGGGCAAAAAGAAAATTTTGAGAGAGAGAGATTTGTTCATTGTCTTGGTTGTGCAGATGGCTTCATGGGTGCCTATATATGTCAAAACTGATCAAACTGTACACTTGAAGTATGTGTAGTTTTTATACCTGTTAAGAAAATGATAATAGAAGCTAGGGAAATAAAATGATATAAATAGGAAGATAAACCATGAGCCGCTCTTGGAAAGCAGTTTGGCTAAATGTGTCAGGGAGCTTAATATGCCCTTATCCTTGGATACTTCTTCTAGAATTGAACCTTAAGGACACAAAAAGAGATACAAAATTTTCACCACAGAATTATTTTAAACAAAAAAAATAAAAATAGAAACCACTAATATATATGACAAAATGACTGCACAAATAAATTCTGGTATACTCATATATTGAAACACTATGTAGCTATTAAAGGGAATGTTTATGAGGCATTTTTAATAACCTGGAAAAATACTTATATGATAATATTAAGATAAAAATATAAGATATAAATGGTATATATGATATGAATTAAACTATGCAAAAATATACACAGAAAAATCGCAGAAATACCTTGAGGATTATCTCTGAGTAATGGTAAATATGGTAATTTTTAAACTTTGAATGTAAAATTTTAAATGTTACTATTTTTTATGCTTTTCCTTAATTTTCTAAAAGAAGAATGTATTTTTTTAATTATAAAAGAAAATAACATTCAAGGAAACATCTAGTCCCTCCTATTCCTTGAAAAAGCAAACCCTACTATAAGGATAAGAACCAGATTGCATTTTCTAATCCTCCCATCTGTGAAAATGTAGATATGTCTTTAAGGCAAATTGCCATTCTGTAACTTGAATCCATGTTCCTTCCTTTTAGGAAACCTAGAGAACCAACCAAAGAACACCATATGTTGTCACCTACTTGCATTTTCTATTTTGTTAGTGCTCCACTTCTATCCACATTTTGAGTGTAAGCCATGTGAAGGCAGAGGTGGGGTCTTTCCCTTTGTTCATACCTCCCCATCTCTCCCACCCACTGGACCATAACATCCAGGAATGAGGGAGAGAGCAGGGACACACACACACACACACACACACACACACACCCACAATGGCATAAATGAATAATAATGTCATATCATGTTCTTATGCAGTCAGCTTTTCAGAGTCATCTAATTTAATCAAAACTCCAACAAAACAAGAGACCTATGGCACTGCAAAGAGTTGGAGACGACTGCGCAACAATAAAAACAAGAGGTGGGTGGTAAGGTTGGGGGGATTTGGGTTCCATTTTTAAAGAGAAAGATGAGACTAACTACCCTTGGCTGAGACCAATTCTGGAAGCCTTTCCTTGACATCTCTAAATGGACAGTAGACAGAAGTACTGGGAATCCATGGTCACTCATGAGTCTTTGAGGGTCAGCCAGGTCCTGCTCTTCCCTGTATTGCCACTGCCCAGCCCAGGGAGATCTTCAGCCAATTCCTGTTATTTCTAGAAGAAAGGGTTAGCCATTGGGCAAAGGGATAGCTATGTATTTGAACCCGTTTTCTCTAATGTAATATACTGGGTTGGCCAACCCAATACATCCAAAAGAATCTTTGGGTTTTTAAGGCTTCTTTAATAATTTCCCAAAGATGTGACCCTCTAAACTGTCACTTATTTCATAAGCATCTTTGCAGGTGCCTAAAATGACCGACACACATATAAGATCTGCCCCTTATACGAACCTGAGCGCCCCAGATCCAAAGCTGGCTCATCCCATGGCTTCTTCCACGGTCACTGTCACATATAGCCCGAGCAAATATTCTAAACTGGCTGAACACCCAAAACAGGTGAAATGATGGATGGTATGGGAAAGGAAGGCAACATGTCAAGAGAGTCAGCAGGTGTATCCTGGATCCTTGGGGGCTCGAGGTCAGTGTTAAGGCTGGGAGGAGACCTAAGGGTGGAGAGATGGCCACGTCCTCCAGAATCAAGGCCAAGCAGACTCTGCTCTGATATTCCTCTAAGCCAAAGGAAACTCTGAAAGCTTTCTAGTTGGGGGTTGATACGCTCCCATCTCATGAAGGATGCCTGCAAGAGGGAAGACATATCAACAGGGGCTTGATGAGGCTGACAGAGAAGATGGGGATAAGAGGGTGGATGCAGAGCTGGCTCAGAATAGCTCACAAAAACTGACTGCGCACACCCCTTCTCAAGTCCACATTCAGTGATGTCACAGTGGTGGCCTGCAATTACAGCCACGATGGGAATATCAGCAAATGCTACATGAAGTTACCTACCCGCGTCCAAGATTGTTAGTTAAACAATTATACACATCACCAGATACAAAGTTTGGAAACCAGCTGGACTGAGGAGATAAAGAGAAGGGTCAACAATGACCCCCTGCTGATTCCAGTACAGATTTCAGGATGAATGAGGCTGTATCCCTTGAGACAGTGAACACAGGAAGATGAGCTGGCATGGGGTCAGGGGTGAAGAAGGTGAGTGCAGCCAAGAACACTTCAATTTTGAAGGATGTGAAGACAACCCAAAGCATGTGGCCAGAGGAGAGTGGAATTCTGTGTCTGCAGCTTGGGAGGCAGTTCCATACTGTGGAGAGAATGTATCTTAAGCCACAGGCGTGGGCACGTAAAGGGCAGAGGGAAGACCCTGGACTTTGCAGAACCTGACAATACAGGACTTGCAAGAGATGACTGGGCAAAGGAGACTGAGGAAATTCACGAGGCAAAGAGAAGGAGGGGTGATGTCCTATGTCATGGGAAAAGGGGAGATTCAATAAAGGGGGAATGATATACTGCCAAATACTGTAGATCTCAAAGTATCTTCTGAGACTGGCATCAGAGGGGCTACTGGTGACCTGAACTTGACCAGATTCAGGAGAATGTGGGGATCTGGGGAAGAGTAATCATGACTCCTCAATGTTTAATCATGTGATGCTGCATCTTTGTGTCAGTCAGAGTCTAACCAGGAAAACCATGACTAGATACTTCAAAAAGAGGAAATTTAATGCAGAGAATCAGTTACCCAAGTGACAGAGCACAAAGAATCTAAACAGCAAGTGGCAAGCCAGGAAGCCACTACCACCCAGGTCTGGAAGGGCCAAACAAGTGGTGGCAAGGTCACCAGAGCCCAGGGGCTGGACCACATGACAGAACCTGGAATCTTGGTGGGGCCATCGTCAGGGACAGGAGCTGTGTGGCAGCAGGGAGACTGGCCAGGACAATAAGCAGAGGGAGGAACTCTCTGGCTTCCCCCTTCTCCCCATTCTCCAGTCTTCCACTAAGGTCTCCCATGGGTTGTCCCGAGGCAGAGCAATTGGCAAGGCAACTGGGGGTCATGGCGCCCTCCCTACAGAGCCCAGTAACAGGGCAGATCTGACAGCAAACAGGCAAAGGAGTGGCATGGTCACTTATCACATTTCGTCCGATCTACAGCCCGATCCATCAGAAGACCCACCTTGATTTCAGAGACGTTAATGTTGGAAAGAACAATCATCAGCCTGGGATTGATGAGATACGGTGTACCTGTGTAGACGTGGCATGAGGTCACAAGGTTCCATGGAGTATCTATTTTCCCAGATGTGCTGGGTTTATGTGATGTTATTGTCTAATCCTGACTCTACGGGGACACATACTGATCCCTTAGGAGGAGCACAGTTGTCAAGTTCTTAGTGGATTTCCCTTTCCTAATGCCCCTTTCCCCAGCCCAAGGAAATTATGACCTAAGTGTGTGTGTGTGTACAATTTATATATATTTTATTATAATTATATATATATAAACATGTATACATTTATTTTATATGTATTATATATCATGTCTTCAAGTTCATCATAACCACTTGGGCAGAATCACCCCACGAGGTGGGGGGACTGCCCCACCTCGTTCTACAGTGGATTTCAGTCTTTTGTACAGAAATGCATACTGTGCCAAAGGAGAAAAGTAATGGCTGAGCCAAATAACAGACAACAGGGACAGCGGAAAGAGAAAGCTAGGATGGTGTGAGCACACATCACTTGCTTCCACACCTCCTAGACAAGTGCTGGAGGAGGGGCAAATACCCTATATGGCCAATAAGCCCTCCCGAGAGTGGACCAGCAGCATTCTAGGTCCTCACTGACAGTCCCCACCCCCAGCCTCCCAGGAGACATCACTGTGCAGCAAGGGTTCCAGAGGCAACGATCCTGTCCAAGGGCAATGCTGCATCCAGACTCCAAATCAGACAGGAGCAGGTATTTGCTCTGACCAGCCTTCTGAGTGACAGTTGGCCCCAGATGCTCCCTGAGAAGGAGCGCAAGCAGCTAAGCCCTATTTCCATATGGCCCTGGCTGCATCTGTAGTGTAGATCAATATCAATCACGGGGTTCCCCATTGGCAGGTGGACAGTAGCTCCCTCCCAGGCAGTGACTCAGCAGGAGAAACGAATCAGAAAAACAAGGAAAGTCCATAACTCTGAAGAGTCTGACACATGGGCTCCCATGGGGTTCCTGAGACCCTGAGTGCCTGAGGATGTTTCCTGTGCTAGCCTAGTCCCTCTGACCCAGGGCAGTGAGGCTCACCATTAGAAAGGGGGTCCCTGTACTCTCCAGGCCTTCAGAGAGTAGCCATGGCAGAAAGCCTGGTCTCAGCTTGTGTCTGACACAGCACACACACACTGCTGACTTTGAGCCTTTCCCTGACATTGTTTGCCCTCTCCAGAACTCTCAGAGGCCCCCACACCAAAGCATCTCATTGAATCAACAAGTCACTCATTCCTTTGTCCACCCACCCACCCAGTCAACAATTTGTCAGTTACCAGGTACTGGGGAACAGGGATATATTAAGAGTTGAGCAGTGCTCCTTTAAAGGCCTCACAATCTGGTAGGCAAATCCAGATTTTCAAATTAAAACAAACCAACAAACAGCAAGTTTCTATATGAGTACCGATTAGAGTCAGGATGGGCTTCCCTGCTCAGATAGTAAAGAATCTGCCTGCAATGCAGGAGATCTGGGTTCCATCCTTGGATAGGGAAGATCCCCTGGAAAAGGGAATGGCTACCCACTCCAGTAGTCTTGTCTGGAAAAATCCATGGACATCGGAGCCTGGGGGCTTCAGTCCATTGGCTCGCAAAGCATCAGACATGACCGAGCGACTAACACTTCTCTCTCCTAGAGCCAGGAGATGACTGTGGGAGAAAGGCAAAGTGTCACAGAAAAGTCCCCAGTGAGGGGACTTTCACATCTCTCCTCTGTGAAAGTCTGGGATGGAGGCTGTGCATGGGGAGGAGGGAAGAGCATCCCATGCCCTTCAAGGGAGGAAGTAGCTTTGCCTGGAGGGGCAAACACCTAGTTCCATCCCTGACCTCAAAGTACCAGGCCATGGGCAGAGATGAGGCTGGAGAGCTGGGCAGCCCCAAGGCAGGGAGGGCCTCCTGCTCAGAGCAGTCATCACCGCCCCCCATCACCTCCACCAGTCTGACTCTCCAGCCTGTTTCAATATCTGTGCTGCCCTTCTCCCCAGAATCATCACTGACTATTTTAATCTCTCAACTTGCTGGTTTCCCCCATCAAAACTTAGATTCTCTTCAGTTCAGATCAGTTCAGTCGCTCAGTCATGTCCGACTCTTTGCAACCCCATGAACCACAGCATGCCAGGCCTCCCTGTCCATCACCAACTGCTGGAGTCTACCCAAACCCATGTCCATTGAGTCGATGATGCCATCCAACCATCTCATTCTCTGTTGTCCCTTTCTCCTCCTGCACTCACTCTTTCCCAGCATCAGGGTCTTTTCCAATGAGTCAGCTCTTTGCATCAGATGGCCAAAGTACTGGCGTTTCAGCTTCAACATCAGTCCTTTCAATGAACACCCAGGACTGATCTCCTTTAGGATGGACTGGTTGGATCTCCTTGGAGTCCAAGGGACTCTCAAGAGTCTTCTCCAACACCACAGTTCAAAAGCATTAATTCTTAGATCTTCTTATGTCTCTCCAATCAATGACATTCACCCAAGATTTTTTTTTTTAATATTTATTTATTTGCCTGTACCAGGTCTTCGTTGTGGCACAAGGGAGCTTTTAGTTGCAGCATGTGGGATCTATTTCCCTGACCAGGGATCGAACCTGGGCCCCCTGCTTTGGGAATGTGGAGTCCTAGACACTAGACCACGAAGGAAGTCCCTCAGCCAAGACTTCTATACTCCAAACAGCCTACTCAACCAGGAAGAGGAGCTGGTGTTTTGGGGTCAGGGCTGAAACAGACCCAGCCTTGGTGAAGTGAAGTTTACAAAGAGCGCTATTCCAGCCCGAGAAGCTCCTAAGGCAAAAGGACACTTACCAGCAAAAATAAATTAAGTGATTTTTTTTTAATTAAGATCTTAAGCTTTTCAGGGAATCTTATTACTGGTGACTGACAATCAGCATTGTGCTCAGGTTTTTGTCATGTAAATTCCACATTTATCCAGCAGCTTTAACCTGTCAGGGCCATTCATGAATTCTTTGGAGGGTTTCCTTTCTGTTTGCTTCCTGGTTATTGCTTTTAACCCGAAAACAGGGGAAAAAAGAGAGCGCGTTCCAAATGGGACATCCCTTTAGTAGACCTTCTGTGTTTCAATTTCAAAATCAATACTTCAACAATAAATGAGAAGAAAATTTCCTTTGAAGACTAGACCATAAACAACGATGCCTTCGCTGCACTCGGCCCACCGGTGGCCAGCTGGAGGGGCTCATAAGACAGAGGATCGCCAGGGGGGCCCTTGGAAGTCATGGCTGCCTCTCTGCCTGGCCCCAGTGCAATTTTCTGAGGGACTCCCAAGTGCACAAAGGGGGATGTAAGAAGAGAAGACATGCTTTTGCCCTCAGCGAGTAGAGAATGGAGTCAGGGAAAGGGATGAATGCACAATAAATAGGGAACAAAACATAGAAAGTGTCACCAAGTGGGAGACTGCCCCCTGAGTGATACTAAGAGCTTAGACTCAGAAGTCACAGATCCAGCTTAAGACCCAAACACCATAGTTTAGGGACTTGTGGAGAGTTTTCAGAGACTCTGCTTCTTTGACTGTAAAGCGGGGGAGTTATCAGATCTACCTCACAGAGCTCCTAGAGGAAGAGCTGACCCGAGTTGATGGGTGTAACTATGCTCAAGGTATGGCTACCCCATCACCTCCTGCCCTCTAGCCTTTGGGTAGCATTTCCTTCGGGCCCCATCTTCCCTCCAGAGACCCCACTGTGCATGTTGTCTGCCTCATAGTGTGGGCTCAGGACCTGATGCCTGGGAAATGAGTGTCCTCCATCCTCTCTCTCCAGGCGTGAGAGAGTAGAGACGACTCTAAGCTAAAGCCAAGCTCAAGGACATAGAGTGAAGGTGAAAATGCAAGTCATCATCTAGTGAGAGAACCCCTGAGGTGAGCAGGACCTATTTCCAGATGACATAGGAAAGGGATGCAGCTGGTCCATAGGAGGCCGTGCAGCTTCTATTCTGTGTACTGGTAAGACGTGTGCCTATCCTTCCTGCAGGGAGAAAGCCTGCATGTGCAGCCTTTTGTCAGTGGCTCCAGCTAAATCCAGTCCAGAGTCATCCCAGCCTAGGCATCCCAACCTGGTCATTCAAGGCCACCGGCATCACACAGCACTGACAAGCTAACCCCCATACCATCCCTACATGCAAATTCCTAAGTCATAGGCTCTATGAGAATAAATTGGAACTCACATATATATACTACTATACATAAAACAGATAACTAACAAGGACCTACTGTATAGCACAGGGAACACTATTTAATATTCTTATTCTTAACAACTTTTATGGGAAATGAATCTGAAAGAGATGGATATGTGTATAACATTCACTTTGCTCTACAGCTGAAATTAACACAGCATTGTAAATCAACTATACTCCCAAAACAATTAAAAAAAAAAAAGGTTTCTACTTTATATGGATTAGTTAGGAATAGTTTGCTAGGTGGGCTTTCCTGGTGGCTCAGATGGTAAAGAATCTGCCTGCAATGCGAGAGACTTGGGTTCAACCCCTGGGTTGGAAAGAGACCCTGGAGGAAGGTAAGGCAACCCACTCCAGTATTCTTGCCTGGAGAATCCCCATGAACAGAGGAGCCTGGTGGGCTACAGCCCACGGGGTTGCAAAGAGTTGGACACAACTGAGCGACTAAGCACAGCACACAGTTTGCTAGGTAGCAACAGATAATCAGTATGCCAGCCTCTTCTACACCAAGCTTTTTATGTTCTCAGCTTACGTTATTTTTCCAATGGTGTCTCAAGGTAGGATTTAACATAGGCATCATAAAGATGAGAAACCTGAGCCTCAGAAAAGTTTCCAAGATCCCACTGTTTCTAAGTAACACAATTGGGACCAATACACCAAATCAAGGTTTACACACCATTCACACACCATGAACCAGTCAATCACCCAGAATTAAAACAACTTTTAAAATAAATCAGCTGTTGTCTTCAGTACCTGAAATGGCCTATTTACATATATTTATATGCTGAGAACACTCATCCCGAAATAAAGTCATTTGGCTGTCAAAAAAATAAGCACCAAATCGCATACCTTTGAGCGGAGCCATGTGACTGAAGCTAAGCGGATGGGCTAATTCCTGTCAACCCACTCAGCCAACAGTGGCTCAGTGCACAAAGTCTCTCGGAGAAAGGGCGGAATTTGTATCCACCAGATTTTTCACTGCCTTCCCTGAAATGACAGAATGACCATAGTCATCCAGACACACAGGTAAGCCAGGGTCGGTGGAGACGACAGATTTTCAGCTCTGCCGGCTGCTCCACATCAGTGAAGGAAGCGCTGCAGACAGAGGTAATTGCTTTGCAAATTCACTCATAGGTGCTCTGGGAGAATGCTGAAAATAGACTCTCGAGAAATCTGGCTGTGATCAGAGGCACCAGATGTTGCCCCAGATGTGGGGATGATGTGTGCTGCAGGCATCAGCCTAATTGAATTCATGCCCCCAGGGTGGGGGTAGGGGACTCTACCTTAGCCCAGATCTTAAGGAGCTGGTGCAACCTTGCCCTCAAGGGACCTACAGAGTCCTGGGCCTCTGCTCCCCAAGAAGAGTCGCCCACCCCAACCAGGTCCAGGGTTGCTGGGCTGCAGAGCCCAGCACACAGCCTCTTCACCCCGGGTTGGATCAAAGATCATGTGAAGTACAGCATGGGAATGCCCCAAGTTCAGTGAGGGGAAATACCAGTCAGGGATCGAATAGGCCTCCAAATGCCCCAGGAGATCTCAGAGCTACCAAGTGAGTCTGATTAAATGTGCAAAGGAATCTCAGCATTCAGATCCAGTCAGATTTATTATAGAGAACAGCAGGGAAGTCCACGAAGAGCACACAAATGCTCCCTACAAAATGCCTTCTCTTGTTCACTCCTATCTATTTGGGTTCTGTTAGGTAGTTAGAATAGGAAACAAGATTCCAAAATGGTGGTGGCTAGAAGACAAGGAAGGGAAGAGCCTGCGAAAATAGAACAAGGAAGGTCCGAGGACCTGAGTGAGAACTGCAGAGAGAACAGCACTCCTGTCTAAGCCCAATTTGCATAGGACAGGCCCAGGGGGCAGAAATAAACATATAAAAGAGCAGCCAAAGCACTCGCGCTCTCTCTCTCTCTCTCTCTCTCTCTCTCTCTCTCCTGTGCCTCGAAGATGGACTCTCCCTTTCTCTCCCACACGCTTCGGTGTTCTTCTCTTCACGGCCTTGGATCAGCATGCCCTCATGCTTCAAGGATGAATTCTCCGGCTATCTTCTAAATAAAATAGAGCTATAACACTGAGCTGTAACACTGATTTATTTAAGAGCTATAACACGGTCTGTCCAGACCCAAGAGCTGTGGCCCGCCAAGGTCTTCAATGTCCATCACTCCAAATCTTTGTTGTGACGAGACAAGAACCGAGGAACATATCCTCACATGACATCTACACTCGCCTGACAGTTCCCTCAGGAGCAGACCCCTCCTGAGACAAGGATTTGAGTGCAGGTGGTTTATCTGGAGACTTCTCAGGTGGCGCTAGTAGTAACAAACCCACCTGTCAATTCAAGAGACATAAGAAACTTGGGTTCAATCCCTGGGTTGGGAAGATCCCCGGGAGGAGGGCATGGCAATCCCCTCCAGTATTCCTGACTGGAGAATCTCATGGACAGAGGAGCGTGGTGGGCTACAGTCCATGGGCTCACAAAGAGCGGGGCTCAACTGAAGCGACTGAACGAGCATGCACAGTTTATCTGGAGATGATCTCAAAAAGACCAGTGGAGGAGAGAAGTCGCTCAGGAAGAAAGAGTGGAAGCAGGACAAGTGGAACCCAGATCTCATAGGGACCCCTGAGGGACCATGTGAGAGGCTGTGATGTTCTCCCATCTGAGGGCCTAGGGAGTGGGGTTATTGATCCACCACCCTCTGCCAGTCACTGGCAGAGGACCAGGCCTGGGGGTGCTAATTCCTTGAGTCTTCTGACCTGGCTCATGCAAGGGCAGAGGGGGGTCCTCTGGCCAGTGAGAGCACACAGGCCCAGGGCCATTAGTGCTGAAAGCTGGGCCTGAATCCGTGAAAATGGCAGGAGCAGAGGGAATGTGGGCAGGGCACCCTCAGTGGCCACACATCCCTTGTGGCTACTGACTAGTCTCTACCCAACCTGCATGTTATTGAGTCTGTTGCCCGTGTACACTTGAAGCGGGCAGGGTTGAGATCTGCTGTGTGGTCCAGCCTGGAGTTCACATCCCCTCTGGGCAGGAGGTCCCTAAGTCACTGGTAGCAGGCCCCACTGAACCTGACAGCTCTTCTATTCCTCTAGCCCAGCTGGGTGGTGGGGACAGGGTGAAAGAGCCAGTCTTTCCCCATCCTGCGCTGACTATGGGTAGAATACAGGGCCATCACGGACCTGCTTTTGTGACTACCCTCTGATAAAAGGAGGTCTGCTCCTGAGCCTCCTGGCAAAACAAAGAAACAACAACAAAAAGCAACACAGAGTAAATAGGCATGAGGGATCTTATTGGGGTCACACGAAGTTTCACAACTGACTGATGATGACTGCTGCACCACTTGATAAATTTATTTAAGCAATCTTTGAAATATACACTCAAAATAGGTGATTTATGTGATATATAAAATTTACCTCCACTAAAAAAGAAAAGAAAGTGGGGGGGGGGACTTCCCTTATGTCCCAGTGGTAAAGAATCAGTCTGCTTTTGCTTGCCTATGTACAAAATATAGGTTTGATCCTTGGGTGGGAAAGGTCCCCTAGAGAAGAAAATGCAACCCACTCCAGTATTCTTGCCTCGAAAATTCCATGGACAGAAGAGCCTGGCAGGCTACAATCTATGGGGTCACAAAGAGTCAGACTGACTTAGCAACTAAAAAACAACAAAGTTACAAAAACAAATTTATTTTTTAAAAATTTAAAAAATTAAAAGCAAAAACCCACAATATTCCACAAAACCATTGCATCTTAGAACTACCTGAGTACAACGCCTGACCTGAATTGCTGCCTACAAGTGATTATATCGAATTCTTGATATAACCCATTTACAGCATTGCTTTCCTTCAAGACTGAGCTAATGTTGAAATGAGAAACAAATGCAATAATAATTATTTAGAGATAAATAATTCAGAGAGGGTCTGAATCATCCCAAAATACCCAAGCGATACCAGAACACCATGCCCTAGACATCTCTTTTACTCCCCAAATTTTGTTAGAAATACTTTTGTCTGGTTGTCAGAGCAATTTCATACAACCTCTTCCTGCCATTTTACTTTTTCCAAGTTCAACCATTTCAGGTGACTCAGGATGTAAATTCTCCATGAAGTTAAAAAAGACTCCACTTTCTAAAAGAATATCCAAAGAGCCAATGTGGAGAGAAAAAAACCAAAGAGCCTTGGAGAAGGAAGCATTTTAGTAAGTCAGGTTGGAAGAGTGAGTGTGAGAACTCTCCCTTCCCAGCTGAGTCAGTTCTGGGAGCTTGCAGGGAAAAGGCTTTTAAATGCAAGGCCCATGGTCCATTATAATTGAAAATATGGTGACGCATAAGAGATGATGTTGATTTTAGAATCAGAATGTCAACCAGGTCTTCTCATTTCAGAAAGACATACCGCCCTTAGTGCCCTGAAGTTACTGTTGGGCTGAAATTTTTATAAACTCAACTTCAAGTCAAATATTACAGAACTACCAAATGTCACTGAACTACTTATTATTATGGGGATATACCATCTCCCATTAAATCAAAATATTAAAATGCACTTTCATCTCAAAGTTACTGAAACTCTCTTTGGCAATTCAGCCTCTCTCTTAGGAGCACCTTCAAGCTTATGTGAAGGAAAGGAGAAAAAATAAACACCTAGGGATTAAAAACAAAATAAAAACCCTCTTCCCTCTAAATTATCAATGAGAACACTAAGGAAGAATTTTCCACCCAAGAGGACAGCTTTTTATCTCTGAAATATCAGCACTGACCATAATAAATACTCTAGGCAGTTCGTTAGCATTTAATCCATCTGGATATGAACATGAAACACTGTTATTTTTGCCTCCAACAGTACTGTCAAGCTCCTCCCTCCCACTGGATAGCAAATGCCTTAGAGACTCCAGCCCAGTTCTATATCTTTTCATTCAATTAATAAGACTTAGTCCAATACATTTTGAAGCTCCAATCTCCTATCTGATCCACAGACTTTCTGCTCCCTCTGAAAAGGCAAGGCATTCCAGTCTCCTGAAGAAGGGGCCCAGTGTGGTCTGCTCCCCTGTCCTCCCCTTTTTCCCTACTCTTCTGCTTGTGAGAAAGAGAAGCAGGAGAAGAAAAAGAAGACATGTCTCCACACTTAAAGCAAAATATGTTCTCCCAAAAAGTTGGTATTCAGTGCTATGGATGCAAGAGGGAGCCCATGACTAAGCATTCTCACTGATGGGAAAGTTAATTTACATTAATTATCCCAGAAAGATGTACATTCTGGGAATGGCCCCCAGAATCATCAGCCTCAGAGGTCCAAGGCCCTGAACCATCTCGTATGCAACCTGCATCACCCCCAACATGTCACCTGCTCCCACCCTGTCTCCATCTTAGGCAAAGGAGCAGTCCTCTCTTCCACTGGTCTATCCCCTTAAATGATGCTCCAGCACACGGTCGATGTGGTCTTCCAACACACCCCCTGGAAAGACCTTATGTTTCAGAAAGTCTTCCTGTGAAACAGAACAACCTCTTTCAGTTGTCTACCAGTTGGTGACATTTTCCCTTATGTCCCAAAAGGTCCCCAGAAAGACTACAGTTCCAGAAGTTGTCTATGCTTGAAGGTAATTTCACCTGCAAGCATATATGGAATCCAGCTTAGAAGCAGAAACTTACAAACCTCTGTGTGTGTTGGGGGGGGAGGGGCGTGAACATCCCCCAGCACGCCATCTAGAGCTCCACTGTTCTCTTCTTTATACTAATGGCACTAGAATGAATTAGCTAAATATTCTTTGTGTAGCTTTAACAAACTCTAAGTTTCTCAGGAATATAACCATCCTATGAATTAAGACCAGAGTATACTGTCTTACTCAGAACTTCACTTAAGAATGTCGCCATTTCTTAGCAGTGCATTCCCCCAACACTGACCATGGTATCTGACTTGCCAATACTACACACCTGGATCCATCTGGGTTTGTAGCTGTGGAATTCACAGCAAGCGTCTGATTCACTATCTCTTCTAGTATAAGCTGGGTGCAAGCATCATATGTTATTTTATAATACATTATTTTCCTTTTGGTTTCTTTATATTTCAGTTAAGGCATTACACCGACTTGTTAAATTAAGTATACAAGCAAGCAAAGATATCAGCAGATTTCATTTCAGGATAATAATGGGAAAACTACAAAATATGTGTTGTAGAAAGGAGCCATTGGTTCTGAAGCAATGCAAACCAGTAGTTTGGATTCGTGCTCCTTTTTGCTTATTTCCCTGTTACACGCCCTGACCCTTTAGTCGAACTCCGCTGGGTCCAAGCTCCAGTCTCACTAGCTCGAGGGTACTATTGCTCTCCCCTGAGCCAGAGTCATGGGAAGGAGGCAGCTCTGGCCTGTCCAGGTCCCCGGCCCACAGCATAATTGACAGAAGAACTTGGGGCTTCCCAGGTGGGACAGTTGGTAAGGAATCCTCCTGCCAATGCAGGAGACACAGGTTGGATTCTTGGGTCAGGAAGATCCTCTGGAGAAGGAAATGGCAACATACTCCAGCATTCTTGCCTAGGGAACCTTAGGGTCAAAGGAGCCTAGCAGGCTACAGTCCATGGGTGGCGGGGGGGGGGGGGGGAGGGGGGGGGGGGGTCGCAGAGTCAGACCCTACTGAGTGACAGAGCACACAGGTCAGAGGCAGGACTATTAGCCTCCTGCCCACCCCACCCTCCCCCTGCACAGTCCACATGGCCAGGAAGCACCTCAGGAGCTTCCTCTCCCAACAGCAGCCTCAGAAGCACTGAATTTGGGTGTTTCCCTGTGCAGAGTATCAAAGTCTTAATGCTAAGAACTGAACCAGCATATCCTTAGACCCAGAAGTAAATGTTTTGACTCTGACAGATTCCCACTTGCTCATTTTTGGTGAACTACATGCGCAGCCTAGGAATCTCAGCCCAGCCAGAAGTCAGCATCTCTTCCTGCTTGCCTACTTCCCTGTTGGGGGCCTTCTCACATGGAGCCATCTCACTCTAACGGATGACAAAGCTTTTCCAAGTAAAACCTCATCCTTGCCTCTCAATACATATGCATCTGATATCAACTGTAAATCACTTTTAATGACCTGTTTTGGAAAAGGAGGCATGCTTTACACATGTAGGACTTCTACAACCTCGGGCTTAAGAGGATACTGACAGGAGTGAGGAGGATCCACTGGCAGACACAGGAGAGCACGCTGGGCAGAGCATCAGACCTGCAGTAGCTGACGGCTGGGCATCCCCGGGGGCTCAGTGGTAAAGAATCTGTCTGCACTACAGCAGCCACAGGAGACTGGGGTTCGATCCCTGGGTGGAGAAGATCCCCTGGAGGAGGGTATGGCATCCCATTCCAGTATTCTTGCCTGGAGAATTCCATGGACAGAGGAGCCCAGCAGGCTGCCATCCATAGGGTCCCAAAGAGTCAGGACATGAGTGAGGTGACTTAGCATGCACGCACACAGCTGATGGTTACAACTTAATTCTTACCAATGCAAGGACAGAAGATGTTCTCCCAGATAGGGTGCATTCAGTGCTACAGATTAAAGAGTGAGTCTCATGACTAAGCCTTTTCATTGATGGGAAAGTTAATTGAATTATCCCAGAAGGATATACACTCTGGAAATGGCCCCCAGAATCATCGGCCTCACAGGTTCAAGGCCCTGAGCCATCTAACTTTTCAGTCCCAAACCTGTCTCATCCCCAACGTGTCATCTGCCCCAGCCTGGCTCCAGTTCCCATCCCTGAATGCACCAGTTCATGCCAGTTCATCCTCATGATGAGGACGTCACAGACCCTGACTTCAAGGATCAGACAGCTTAGGAGCAAGCAGGTGGGCATGCTGCTAAGTGCCACAGTGAAAGTACATATGGGAGCTATGCAATGGAGGTGGGGGTGGAGAGTGGTAAGAATACCCTCCGGGAGAGCCTGGGGATGCATCCTAGAGGAGGCACCAGGCTGCCAGGTGAGGTAGAAGCAGATAGAGCAGGGTGTGTGCACTGGCACAGAGGCACAAAAAGGCCCAGGAGGTAGGGAACTGAGTTCCTTCCTCAGGTCAGGCTGAAACATGAGCAGAAAATGTGAGAGAAGATTCACTCTTCTGCTTACTTAGGCACTGTGCTAGGAGCTGGGCCCTGCGCACATAAGCACACCTTCTAGCCCAGGAACAGGTGGTCACCCACTAAAGAAAGGCCTTCTGGGATAAGCCAAGGAAAGTAGGGCTTCCCAAGTGGCAATAGTGGTAAAGAATCTGTCTGCCAATGCAGGAGGCACAAGAGATACAAACTCAGAACCTGGGTAGGAAAGATCCCCTGGAGGAAAAAATGGCACCCTACTCCAGTATTCTTGCCTGGAGAATCCCATGGACAGAGGAGCCTGGCGGGCTACAGTCCATGGGGTCGCACAGAGTCAGATACGACTGAACATCGGAGTGTACACAAGGGGTAGACATTATCCTGAAATTGATGAAGTGACACAGAGGACTTCTGACCAGGGGGTGATGGACTGGGTGTGACAAGGGCTGCATAGAATTGGATTAAAGTGGAAATCAGTCCGTGAGTTGGAGGGATAGAGAATTACAGTCAGGCCAGGAGAATCCAAATTACCAAGTGCTCTCTGAGCAGTGACGCCCTGCCTCCCTACCACCCCCCAGCCTCACCCTTTGTCCTGAGCTGGCTGCCATAGAAAGAGTCAGGGGTATAGATGGTGCCTGTCACAAGAAGCAAGGACCAGAGGAAAATATAGCCCAGGGCACTGAAGAACATATGGAGAATAACAGACAGAGAAGGATCAGGGTGCTAGACTGATGATTCAGGTGTGCTGGCTGCTGCTCAGGAGATACCAGCCCTGCCTTTAGGCAGATGCAATCAAGCTAGAGAAGTAGGTTGAGTCCTTGTGGCTGATGGAGGGGAGACACGGGGCTGGATGACCATATTCAGGCAGTGCTTCTGTGGCTGAGTCTGAGCATCCCTATCTGCACACCTGAGGCTCTTGCATTTCAATGGACATTGACTCCCTCCCTTGCCTCTTGGGGTATCTACTTAGGCATTCTGATGGGTTGGCTGGGGACTGGCAGGGCTTGAGTTTCCCAGAAATCAAGGTTGCCTTAGTTCTGGGGAGAAAGGATGTTCAAGTGCACATCTTCACCCACAGCCATGGAAACCACACACACTAAGCACCATGGTGTCTCCATGCCAGGGCCTAAGAGTGAAAAGCCATCAAGACCCAGTAGAGGTGGCAGTCAGCATGGGCAGGAGCCCAGCTTCTTAAGGATCTGTAGCTGCCACTGCCAGCTTTTTGATGACATAAGGTGGGTCAAATAGACTCAACCCTGGAGGGCTTCCACAATGTGAGCACAGAAGCTAAGTCACTCTAATACGGTTTGAGCGCCGTGACAGAGACCCACCTGTCTCACACCTCCCCCACAGCCTCCAGACAGCCTGCCATGCTGCCCCAAGTGCCACCAGTGTGCAAATGCTTAACCCTAGGGGTGGGGCTGTGTTCCCTCTTTCTAAACGCACACATCACCCAGTGAGATCATGCATCATGTCCCATTACCTTAGCTTACAGGAAAGTCAGAGTGTTTCCTCTCCAGTAAGATGATGTAAGTAGAGCATTAGGGTATCAGGTCTAGGAAACTTGAGACAGGGGCACTGGCAGCTTCAAATTCCCTCTATCAGGGCCCATTTGATTGGGCGTATGTCTCTGTCTTTAGTGAGATTAGATGGTTCTGATCCACAGAAGTAGCCAAGTCTTCTAAAGATACTTCTACTAACATTTCCCATTGGACTGCGAAAACAGATTGTAAGATTAGGAGGAAGATGATTCTCATTAATATTGGTGGTATTTTAAGAAGTGGCTTCCAGGGAGCAGCCAAACCTTACCTCCAGAAGTGGTCCTTGGTGCCTCCAAGGTCTTGAAGAGAGAGATCCTGGTGGAAACTGGAGAGCAGGAAGAGATATCTCAGGAGGGAAAACAATGGATGAGAACGGTGCTGAAAGTGACCCAACAATTCCATCAGCCCCCCACTTCTCCCTCATGGGCTCTGAGACAAGAGGTAGGATGCATCTAAAGGCAAAACTCCAGGAAAACATCTTCAAGCAAAGATTCTTGGCTAGTGTCTGACTTGAGTTCCTCTGCAAAAGAGGGCTGGAATTTAAGTACTGGCAGATGGGTAGAGGGGAGGCAGGGGGCTCTTCAAGAAGAAAATATTTTATTCATGAGCTCTAGTCAAAAGAGGAATAAACCACTAAAAAGACTTAAATATCATTTTAAAATTAATACACAAGATACAACCATCTTGATAATTCTGATGATGGTACAATAAAGCCAAAATCATTGGTTTGCTTTTGGGAAAAATAATAGCCAATAAAAAGAAAGTGAAATCTAGGTCTTGAATGTAAAATTCTTTTTAACTCTACAAATCTCTGATTAGCCTCCTTCCCTGTTCCAAATGATAACACACACTCCCACAAACAAACAAAAATACACAAGAAAGGAAGAAATGAAGATGAAGGAAAGTAGGAAGGAATGAAGAAGAAAAATTAATACAATACACTGCCAACTCAGTATCTTCTTTCATTGCCTAGCATTTCTGTGAATTTCCTGAGTGATGGCTTGTCTTTTCACTCTTGGTTGAGAGTCCTGATTCTTAATCCCTCCATACAGGGTATGGAGGAGAGAATTCTGAGTGTTTTGAAGCAGATAAGTACGCCAAGAAGTGCCAGCAGAGCACTATGAACTGAGATTCTAGGAATGGGGTGGGTTCTGTCCTTGCGTGAGGATCAGAGTATGTGAACTCTAGAAACAGGGAGAAGCAGTCGCATACTCCAACATTGTTCTCCCACATTCTATGTGACGTCCAACCATTAGTGATTCATTCCTTCCGATTAACATTATCCTTAGTAGGTCTGGAACCACTGGCTCCAGGGCAGGCTGTTGTTATCTGAAACACACTGCCTTTCAAAGGGTTTGTGGAACAGAGTGAAAATCTGTTCCTAGGAGAGCACTTGCGGGTTGGAGAACTCAGAAGCAGAAAGAGTTGGAAAAACAAACATTCAGAACCACAAACCACCAAACACATCCAAACACATAGTCAATCAAGTTAAGGAAATGCATACAGAGTCTCCTCCCTGATTACTTTTCTTCTGTTTATAAAGTCTTTATTGAATTTGTTACAGCATTGCTTCTGTTTTATGTTTTGGTTTTTTGGCAACGAGGGGCATGTAGGATCTTAGCTCCCCTGTCAGGGATCAAACTGAACCCCCTACATTGGAAAGTGACGTCTTCACCACTAGACCACCAGGGAAGTCCCTCCCCTGGTTCTTCATAAGTGTTTATACTACAAGCCCTGCTCCTGCTTCCCTCTGTGCAATCTCCATGGTCCCATGAGGGACAAAACAGGTGACAAGCTGCTACAGAGACCCAAGTCCTCACTCAGCAAACTGTCTTTGAAAAGCAGGCTTTTAACTGGATTGAGAGGGACTCCTCTTCTCTCACACTCACACTCTCCACCCCAGCAGGTAAAAGGACAGCGATCCTGGCCCCCAACCTGACAGGTCTGAGTAGAGATCCCAGATGAAGAGTCTGGGTCCATTCCCATCCACCTGACCCTTCTCTTTTCTTCTCCTCATAGCCTCAGAAGGTTTTATTCACCAGCCTGTCCTCAGCAATCATATGGTCAAAGGCAGAATGAAAAGGAGGAGCTGCAGGGGCCCAGGGCAAGATGACCCTCGACACCCCAATGGGGCACTAACTTCCCATTACCCACACCCACTTGAGGCTGCCCTGTCCACACCCAAACCCATGGGTGCTGGGGTGCCTTCTGTGAAATAGGCAGAAGCTTCCTCAGAGCATCTAGCCTGAGCATCAGGCAGAGGCATCTCTGGCTTCAGGTGTGGATTGACATGCTAAGTGTTTCCTGACAGCCCAAGAAAGCCTGAATACTTAACCATGTTCTCTCTTTTTTTTTTTTTTTTCTATTTTCATTTATTTTTTTTCTTTACATTATCGTGTTGGTTTTGCCATACATGAATCCGACATGGGTATACATGTGTTCCCCTTCCAGAACCCCCCTCCCACCTCCCTCCCAATTCCATGTCTCTGGGTCATCCCGGTGCACCAGCCCTGAGCACCCTGTGTCAAGCATCAGCCACGTTCTCAAGTTACAGAAGTCTAGCGCAAACTGTACTGATGCAAAGGAAATCACAAATAATGCACTTTAAGGCCAGAACTTCAATATTTTTGAAGGGCTTCATTTCTCCTCCTTTCCAACTTTGATATACATACTTACTTAACAAGGGTCTGGGGAGGGTTAATTGAATTAATACATGTAAAGTGCTCAGGGTTTGAAGAGAATATGCAATATAAATGGAAGTGTCACTAAAAAGGTTAATCTAATTTACATCTAACACTTTCAGTTCATGGTGTTAATGAACTATATCCTTTTAGAGAGTGATTAATTTATAGAAATGTGATTATTTTTCCTAATGCTTTATATGGGTCAGCTTCTCCTCTTACTGTATCTAACTTTATAGGAGAATTCAGCATTTTATAAATTAAAATAATAAATCATATACCCCTATAATGGTTATATTTCATTAATTACAAGGAGACATGCATTAGATTAACATTTATCTGTTTTAATTAATTTGCTGCAATGCAGTTATCCATGCAAATTGGAAAATGACACATCAACTTGACATCATATTAACAGTTTTGACTGGTTCTACCCTGAAAATTTATGGGCCTGCAGCTGCTATATAACCACGGTGACCACCCGCTGTGCACCAGATGCAGACTAAACATGAAAGAACAAGGAAGAGCCTTAACGCTAAATTCAGACTTCTAAAAATATTAACTGAATTGATAAGACAGTATAAAGGCGAAAAGATGTAGGGCTTTGTTTGAGGGGAGTTTGAGCCCTGAAGTCTCACAGACAATTTCTTAAATCTGATCACCTTATTTGCTTAGACACTTTATCCTTCCAAAGGGCATTCAGAGCCCTTAGCAAGAACTTTCTTGAGTAGAGGAAGGAGATGCCATCGTGTCCTTTTGGCGCAGGAAGAAGCAGATATCAGAGGGCTGAGTGATCCGTCCTGAGCATCACACTGATCAGTGAATCCAAGTCAGGAGACTGGGAGAAAATGCCTTTCCTGCCTTCTCCACAATGATTTCCTTGTCGCACTTACTTGGAAGACTGCAGATTTATTTAACTCTATAATACAACAGACAGCACGGAAATGCAAAGTGGCAAAAGTCACCAAAAATGATGTGTTGTGGGCTTTTCTTTTTTAAACAGCAAAACTTAAGTTAAATTTCAGCCAATTAAGCATTTTTAGAAGCAGTGAGAGTAGCGTTCACAGGCTTTCTGTGAGAATTCCAACAGCATCTGCTGCACCTGATTTCCCTCACACATCTTGATGTGGTTAGAGTTCTCCTGACTCATCTGTAGAACAGAGTGTTTTCAATCCCATGTGTAAAACAGCTAGTGGGAAGCCGCTCTATATATAGTATGGGAGCTCCGCTCAGTGCTCTATGATGACCTAGAGGGCTGGGATGAACATATTCCATGATGTTCACTTACCAACGTGTAAAATGGGTACTTGTGAAAAAGACAACTGATGTGTGTAAAATCCAGCCATGACAGCAGAAGGAAGGGTGGCTTTAGAGCAGTCAGGTTACCTGCTACTCCATCTACACCATCTCTCCTACCCTTGCCACACTCACCTCCTCATTCTCCCAAGTCCAGGCTTCACGTACATCTAACACACTGGAAAATGTCTGTGGTAGCTTTCTTTGACCCTGGCTGTTTAAAAAAAAAAAGAGTCAGAGGAGGGCCATGATTAACCCAAATGAACGACTGTTGGGAGGCCTTCCTGGCTCAAAGGACCCGGCCAATGGACCACGCAGTGTGGACAGCTGCCTTCTCTGCTTGAGGCCAAGCATGATGGGGGCGAGTGGGGAGGATGGAGGAAGGCTTCCAGCTGCCCAGGTGAGAAGAGAGAGGTTATGCTCACTCTTGATGGGTAAGGTGAGTCAACCAGAGAGTGAGGCTTCCAGAAAAACAATTCTTGCAGCAATTTTGTAGTGAAACCCAAATGCTCTCAGACTGTGAGGAGATGCTTTCCAGGGAAGCAGAGCCTCTCTGGCCCCACTCAGAGCTTTCCTCAGACTGAAGACACATCACACGGCTAGGTACGCTCATGTACATGGGAAGTCCATATCTGCCACACTGTTCTGGTTCACATCTCAGTCCCATGACCACTAAGGTGTGGGACCTTGGGCAAGTTACTTCCCTTCTCTGAGTCTCAGTTTTCTCCTCTGTAAATACAGGATAGTAATTCTAACTACATCATCAGTAGATCAATCCAATTGGGGTTAAGATCAAACCAAGTGTCACATACAAAGTACTTAAAATAGTGCCTGGCACAGAGTATGCATTCAATAAACACTCATTCCTTTATGAGCTCTGTAATCTCTGTGCAGAAATATATTTTTCCATGGCATTCTTTCTTTGCATCTACATGTCCTACCCCCAACCCCATCTTCTTACTAAATGCCTACTCACCCATTAAGACCTCTTTCATGTACTCCATGGAGAAGGCAATGGCACCCCACTCCAGTACTCTTGCCTGGAAAATCCCATGGATGGAGGAGCCTGGTAGGCTGCAGTCCATGGGGTTGCTAAGAGTCAGACACAACTGAGCAACTTCACTTTCACTTTTCACTTTCATGCATTGGAGAAGGAAAAGGCAACCCACTCCAGTGTTCTTGCCTGCAGAATCCCAGGGACGGGGGAGCCTGGTGGGCTGCCATCTATGGGGTCGCACAGAGTCGGACACGACTGAAGTGACTTAGCAGCAGTGTACTCCATAAATCTTTCCTAGTTTCTCCTATCCTTGCCAATTTCTGTCTTCTCTGAAAGACTTTTTCAAAGTCTTTCATGCACAGTCTGACCTCTCCCCAGAAACTACAGAGTTCTCCAATAGCTTGTGTCATGTGTGATATTTGCCCTAGACAGGGTGTGAGCTCTCTGACATCTGAAACTTGCTTTATCTTTTTGTTCCCCTCACAGAATAACAGGAGACTGAGAAATAGCTAGCTATTGGCTGATATGGCTAAAAATGGGGCCCAGTGCATGTCTGGGTTGGCCTCACTCTTCCAGGCATCCTCCTCTGACCACTGCCCTCTTTTGCCTTCTGCCTATTGCTCCCTGATGGAGTGGTATGGATGAATGCCAGTGTTCTCCCAAAATTCACCTGTTGAAACCCTACCCCTCAATGTGATGGTACTAGGAAAGAGGGTCTTTGGGAGACCCTCTCCTTAAAACCCAAATCCTAGCATACTAGGATTAGAAAGGTCTTGAGGGTGGGGCCCTCATGAATGGGATTAGTGCCCTTATAAGAGTCATGAGAAAACGTGCTTCCTCTCTCTGCACTCCACACATCACTCACAAGGAGAAGTTGGCAGTTTGCAACCCAGAAGAGAACTCTTACCAGAACCCAATCATGCCAGAACCCTGATCTTGGACTTCCTTTCTTGAGAACCACAGAAATTAATTTCTGTTGTTTATAAGCCACCCAATCTATTGTATTTTTTTTTACAGGAGCTCCAGCTGACTAAGATGGCAAACTTCTGTCCTATTCAATGCCTGTGTCTTCAGTTCAGCACACTTCTCCCAGCTCAGTCTTCTCACGATCCATCCACAAAGCCACGATTCCAATTTCCAGAGTCTCCAATTAATGGTGGGCTAAATAATAAACTATAAAATAATAATCTGTCTCAAACTGTCATTTGGTTATCACAGCTCCAGTTACCCCTTTCCACATAAACATGCATCATCACAGAAACTGTCAATGTCTTAAACAAACAGAAAGAATGCTTCTCTGTTGCCTGGGACAGCAAGTTTGGGAGGAAAATATTCACTGGTCAGGGGACTTCTCTGAACAACCCAAATCACACTAGAGACCAGAATCCCACGCCTTCAGCATCAGCACTGAGAGACGTTTATTTACTTAGATAACATACATTGCTGAGTCCTTCCTCAGAGCTCACCCTGCATTAAGTGCCAGGGCTTTAGAGATTAATGAGACAAGATACGGGTCCCAGCCTCAAAGGCATTCATAGAGTAGTATTTTCACAATTCAAGTCAAATGTCTCTTTTTACATGTATTTATATATCACTATGTGCACATATATGGAGAGAGACAGAGAAAACAGAGTTTGAATGGAGAGAAGGTATGAACAAAGTTACTGAACTGCCAAGCAGTCAGTCAAAAGGGAGAATCTCAGATGCTAGAACCCAGTGTTTAAATGATCAGAAATTATAGTCACCATATATTTAATGCTGTTTTCATGCCATGAACTGTACTAAGTGATTTCTAAACACTATCCTGCCAACTACTTGGCAAGGCAGATCTTTGTGTCCCAATTTTACAGACAAACTGAGGTTCAAAGGGATTAACTGATTTGCCCAAGATTATCTAACTGGGAAGGGGTAGGGCCAGGATTAGAACCCAGGTTTCTCTGGTTACTAAGCCCAAATTGTCCTTCCTACAGGACAGGAAAAAAAATGAAAATATCCAAAATGTCTGTGAAACAATACCACTGCAACCGCAAACAGGTAGATTCACTAAACCAATCACTGCTGATTGTTCAGCTGATATTTCAGAGGCCAAGCAGAAGGATAACTTTGGAGATGCAGGGAGAATCAGGATGAGATTCCAGCTCTCAGGGCTTACCAGGTGGTGACGGACCAGACAAGGAGCACAGGTACTCCAGAGGGAGAGCCTGGGGGACCAGACTGGGGGACCAGGCAGGGGAGGCTTCCAGGGGAGACTATGTCCAGCCCTGGCCATGTCTTGAGTCACAGAAGGAATCAGGATGAGGAAGATGACCTTACAGCCCAAAGACATAGTCCAAAGGGCCCAGGGCGGGAATGAGCACATCCTGGCCCAAGAACCACAGGTACTCTGGGATGAGTGCAGGTCAGCATGTGCCCTCTGATGCACTGCTGGGGACGTTTTGTCACTGTGCTTCAGCTGTTGGGGAAACTACTGTCACATGGCTAGAAGTCACATGCTACTTTCCCAGAGATGATACAGGACAATTCACCATAAAAATCCCACACCACTTTCGCCCCTGTAGAAGAGGTTCTGCATGTGCACTTTGGAATAGACAGGGGTGGTTTTTGACTCAGGGAGACAGAGGATGAGGCTGCTGCTCGAAGCAGGTTTCTGTGGATAAGAACAAGGCCCACTCCCTTCACTTTTTGACAGGCCCCTCGAGACAACAGCCCTGGCCTCTCCTGCTATGAGCAGGACCATAGGCTCCTGGGGATCTCAGAGATATAGTCAGCTTCTCCATGGCTGCTAGATCTGCCTTTAAACCCAAAGGGGAGACCACGTGATGAATAGCCAGGGGGCACTGAGTGTGGTGAGCCTTTTCATTCTCACCCATGTCACAACCTTCACTGGTGGTTCTGGCAAGCCCTTTGCCCTCTTTCAGACTTAGTTTCTTCTCTATGAAGTGGGCTACCAACATCAGCCCTTCATGGCTTGTAAATAGGAGAGACAGTCCAGGTAAAGAGATTAGCAGAGAGCCTGTTACATTAAGAAGAGGTTCCACAAACTGCAATTACTACAATTATACCACTCCTGCTACAATTCCACTCTGTCTTCTCCCCTCCTTATTACCAAATGCTGCACTTGCAAGCCCCTTCCTAACTCCAACTCCCTTGTTGGTGTCCCCATCGTACGGTACTACTCTTGGTACAAACAGCCTGCTGTCACTCTCTTACAGTTTTCACATAAAAATCTTGTCTCTTCAACCAGATTAAAGCTCTCAAAGCAAGGCAACAGTGAGATGGGGACGGAGGTGGTCTTATATTTTCTAAGAACCCTCCAAAGCACTGAGCCAACCTCTGGAAACATAGGCAGACAGAAGAACATCAGTTATTATTGATGGTCTATACTCAAGTAGGGGTTTCCCTGGTAGCTCAGCTTGTAAAGAATATGCCTGTAATGCAGGTGACCCTGGTTTGATTCCTGACTTGGGAAGATCCCCTGGACAAGGGATAGGCTACCCTCTTCAGAATTCTTGAGCTTCCCTGGTGGCTCAGATGGTAAAGAATCCACCTGAAAAGCAGGAGACCCCTGGGTTAGGAAGATCCCCTGGAGGAGGGCATGGCAACACAGTCCAGTATTCCTGGAGAATGAAAAATAGCCTCCTATTTTTTTGAGACTCCCCATGGACAGAGAAGCCTGGTGGGCTGCAGTCCATTGGGTTGTAAAGAGTCAGACACAACTGAGCAACTAAGCAAAGCACATACTCAAGTACTGTTCTGAACAACCAATGTCTAGATGTTGAGAACTGAAAAGGGTTTGCATACCAGGCCCATGAGACCTGAGACCACTGGTATATCACCAAATTTGACACAGATCTTAAGCTGTTTACTGTATTGTCTTTTTTCCCTGGATAAGACATGACTTTCTCTGCCCTAGAGGCTCCTTGGGTCCACAATGCCCTCTCAGCTTTGCATAGGATCTGGTTCTTTCAAGGTGTCCTGGAAGTGTTTGCCTATTTTGAATAGCCACGATACAGAAGAGTAAAAGGAAGGGGTTATAATAGCTCCCTAGCCACTGTATTATTTCTGAAGTCGGGAATACGTGTGCACTGAAATTGCAGAGATCCTGCAAAAACAATTCTCAGGGCTTAGCTACTTGATTTCCTACAGGCAAGAAGCAAGAAACACAAGGCAGAGCCAGCTGTGTGCCTCAAACACATCAAACAGGAGCCCTCACCGGGAAGATGTGCTTCCAGACAGTTGTCCAGAGAGTGTATTCAAGTCTGCCAGGAAGCCTGACACCCCACTCCCAACCTTCCTCCACACATGAATTGGGAACAGTATGGGAGAAGAAGTGTATTTTTCATTCAATCTTCTTTGCATGCCTTCCTGTCTTTTCTCCTCTTTAGTAATATGGGAATAATAACAACATGAACGTTAGAAACTGCAAAGTCAGTGGCAGGATGCATCATATACAAAGCATAATCTTCAGTGTCTCGAACATTATTCAGAGATGATTTGAAATTTGGAAACGTAAAATGCATGTGCATTGTGATAAGGAAAGTCAGCCCTGTACTTCCCAAGTTAAGTGTCATAGTAAATGTCTCTGTTTTGATCGAGTATTACACATCTGTCTTTAAAAAAAAAAAAAAAAAAATGCAGCTAACAACGCCCTTTGCAGCCCCCTAGTGGCACGAAAGAGAAAGAAGGAAGACGGCGGATTCAGAAAGCAATCCGCACTCAGCAGACCAATCAACTTTTTACTCCAGAAAGACAAATGGCTTGTTTTCAGCACGAAATGAATATGTTCTAAGTGGGGAAGATGAAAAGTGTTGGTTAAAATGCACATAATTATTCATATGTGCGTGAATCACTGAGAGCCTGGATTTTTTTTTTTCTTTTCAATCTTTCTCTTTTATCTGTTCCGTTTTCCATTCTAACCTGGTATTAGCATACCAGGTCTTCTTCTCAAACAAGTTTTCCCTTCTTTCTTCACTTGCTGTGAGCCCCCGTTTGCAGACATCTGCTCATGCATACACCATTTGCTCTGCTACAAAGTGAGGAAAAAATTAAATAGATATCACCCGCCTGTTTACTATGCCAAAGCCTTTGACTGTGTGGATCACAATAAACTGTGGAAAATTCTGGAAGAGATGGAAATACCAGACCACCTGACTTGCCTCTTGAGAAATCTGTTTGCAGGTCAGGAAGCAACAGTTAGAACTGGACATGGAACAACAGACTGGTTCCAAATAAGGAAAGGAGTACATAAAGGCTGTATATTGTAATCCTACTTATTTAAATTATATGCAGAGTACATCATGAGAAACACTGGGCTGGAGGAAGCACAAGCTGGAATGAAGATTGCCAGGAGAAATATCAATAACCTCAGATATGCAGATGACACCACCCTTATGGCAGAAAGTGAAGGAGAACTAAAGAGCCTCTTGATGAAAGTGAAACAGGAGAGTGAAAACGTTGGCTTAAAGCTCAACATTCAGAAAACTAAGATCATGGCATCTGGTCCCATCACTTCATGGCAAATAGATGGGGAAACAGTGGCTGACTTTATTTTTCTGGGCTCCAAAATCACTGCAGATGGTGACTGCAGCCATGAAATTAAAAGACGCTTACTCTTTGGAAGGAAAGCTATGACCAACCTAGACAGCATATTAAAAAGCAGAGACATTACTTTGCCAACAAAGGTCCATCTAGTCAAGGCTATGGTTTTTCCAGTGGTCATGTATGGATGTGAGAGTTGGACTATAAAGAAAGCTGAGTGCAGGAGAATTGACGCTTTTGAACTATGGTGTTGGAAAAGACTCTTGAGAGTCCCTTGGACTGCAAGGAGATCCAACCAGTCTATCCTAAAGGAAATCAGTCCTGAATATTCATTGGAAGGACTGATGTTGAAGCTGAAACTCCAATACTTTGACCACCTGATGCAAAGAGCTGACTCATTGGAAAAGACCCTGACGCTGGGAAAGATTGAGGGCAGGAGAAGAGGAGGACCACAGAGGATGAGGTGGTTGCATGGCATCACCGACTCAATGGCCATGGGTTTGGGTGGACTCCGGGAGTTGGTGATGGACAGGGAAGCCTGGCGTGCTGCATTTCATGGAGTCGCAAAGAGTCGGACACAACAGAGCAACTGAACTGAAGGAGAGCAGAAGATTTGGAACTTCATTAATTCCGTTTTCACAAAAACAACAGTCTCTAGGGGTAATAGGCGACTTCTTTACACATTCCTTTACCTTTGCCACATGTTTGAGACATTTTCATCATCAGTTTTCCGTTGTCTTCCGCCAAAAGAAACTGCTTCTCAAGGATGAGGGTGGGGGGGATGGAATGAAAAGAAATAGGATGCCTGCTTATAAAATCATGTCACCAAAAACCATGTCACCACAAAACTAAAAGGTTACAGGATGAACAGAAACTTTACTATCCTTCTCAATAGTATCACTCTCAAGTTGCGGGAGAGGCATTTCCGAGGTTCTCAGGAAGCGAACCGTCTGCCTCTTACTCTCCCCACCCTCCAAGGGTAATTAAACACAGAAAACATTCCCTCTTGAGCCAAGTGGAAGCTAGAGTGCAAAGCCAGCTTACAAATCAGATTGCCTCTAATAGGACGTCTCTTTATCTAGTGGAGCAAACTCCTCCTTCCTCTGACGATGGTCAATGACCACGGTCCTCCCCGAGCTGGTTAACGGGCAAATTTGACCACAACCATTAAACCAAGCGCACGCCCTCCCAGTTACAGGGCAGAGAATCAACAAGTTACCACAAAGCTGGGCGCCCCAGCCCAGAACTGCCTCTCCGGCGCCCACCACCATCCACCCCTCGCTCTGCTGCTCCTTTGCCTCTCCCACCACCATCCAGCAAGCACGTGACCTTCCGTTTTCAGTTCACCCTCCGGTCGCCCCCACCCCAGCGCTCCTCCCCGCACACCAAGGCAGCAAATTCCGCGGTTCGCCCGCCTACAGCCTCTCGACCCCGCCAGGCGTTCGCTCGGATCTTGCTTCCTCCGAGGCGCGAGGAGCCGAGAGGTCAAAACTCCAAGCGAACCTGAATAGCTGGGAGGGAGGTCACCAGGTTCTGCGCTCGGGGGCCACAGCAGCAGAGGCTGTGGGGAACATCACATCCCGCACTTCTGGACTCGGCGGCCCACCCCGAGGGCGCGCGTTCCCAGGGGAGCCAGAGCCGCTCTGGGGGAGCCTGAGACCAGCCAGGGGGAGCCTTCTCTGGAGCCCACAAGTTTCCACCCCATCCCCGAGCTGGGAGACGAGCCCTGCTCGCTCCGTAGAGGCGCCGCCGCTGATTCCTCCCTCTGGGCTGGAGCAGACAACTGCCTCTCCGCGCCGCACCCGCGCCCTGCTCGAGCCGTCCCCGGGCCGGAGCCAGCGACTCAGCCTCTACGTCCCCACCCCGGGGCAGACAGCCCCCAAACTTATCCCTACGCCCCAGACCTCGCCATCCCCAGGGTCCCTAGGCCCCGCCCCGGGGTTGGCTCGGCGTCCGCAGGTGAAATCTATCCAGTCCACGGCGCAAGGCGCTCACTTCGGGCAACCTGGGCGCACGGACGCCGGGAAGCTGTGGCAAGGAAGGGTGTGCAAATCCAGCGTGAGCCCAGGTCCCCGCTGCGTACACTATCAAGCCCGCCCTTGCCTTCCTCCTCGAAGACGAAGAAAGTTCCCCAGCACCCACCTTTAGCCGCGAGGAGGCGGCGCCGCCCGCCGTCCCCGCCGCCGCTGCCGCTCCCCACGCCCAGCGCCAGCAGGAGCGGCACCCAGCACAGCCTCCCAGTCAGCATTCTCGCCGCCGCCGCCGCTGCCTACAGCCCGCGCCGGCTCTCCCCTCCCGGTGCGCGCCGGGCCGCGGGCCGCCTCGCCCTGCCGCTGGGTGCGCTTCGGGAGCCGCCGCGCTCGGGCTCCGGTATCACCGCCGCGCCGCTCGCCCGCTCGCCGGCAGCAGCCGCGCGCACTGGCGCGGACCCCGAGCGGCTCCGGCGCTCACCCCGGGACGGCCCGTGACGTCAGGGACGGGGGGAGGCGGCTCCTGCATATTCATGAGGCGCGGACCGCGGCGGCCGCCGAGAGCTCGCGGCTCCGCGGCCCCGGCCCCCAACTTTCCCCGCCGTCCTCGCGCTCTCAGGGCGCTCCTGCTCCAGTTTTCCTGCTCCGGGCAGGACTCGGCTCCCGGAGGGCCTGGTGGGCGGCTACGGGGAGCCCTGTGGCCCCGCAGCCTTCTCGCTCCGGCTCGCAAATAACTGCCTCGAGGGATGACCGGCTGCCTCCGAAGTGGTCCCCGGGAACCTGAGCGTCGCCCGCGGGGACTCGGGGCGCCGGGCCCCGCCACGCCCTTGGAGCTCACCGCCGCGCCGAGAGAAGCGGGGGCGTTGCCGCGAGTCCTGCCCTTGGCCGGCACGCTGGACCTTCTCTGCCGCCTGGTCTGGGGAGGGCGCCCGGCCCCTGCTCGAGTTGGAGAGCGCGCGCCGCTAGTGCTGGTCGGAGTTGCCGAGCTGTGTGCATCACCGCGGACCGGAAGGGCAGTGGCCGGAGTCCGCACCATCTTGGAGAGGCAGGGACAGCCAAGGTTCCCGGAGGCTGATGGACCGGATCACCGAAGGCAGACTTGGGGCGCTGGGCCTGCCGAGACTACAATGGGACAGAAACTTCGCTGCAGTATGGTGCCCAGGCGAGAAGTTACCACCTTTCTGTTTCACTCCACGTATCTTAAGAGCAGGCCACCTGACGTCATGCCTTGTAACACCTCGTGAGTAATTGTCAGTTCCCAGAGTGCAAGGGCCATGCACTCCTGACGACCCTCCCCACCTCCAGGCCACAGAGGTTTCAAAGAGGTACTCCATAAACATTAATTAATGGCTCACAATAAATCCTTGACCATATTCGCATACATGTATGCAGTGCCAATATCACACGCAGGTCAGGGTTCAAATAAGGACGTAGAGAAATCCAAAGAGAACCAAAAGTTGTTTATTCACTGATTCATCCCTTTTATTGAGCACCTAAACAGGTCATGTCACCCTGCCGCTGGACACTAAATTAGACATTAGACCATCCAAAGGCCCAAGAGAGTTGTCTGTCCTCTCTTTAAAGTCTTTGTTCCTGTGTGAGAAGAAGCCAAAGAAGGCAGTAAAAGGCAATTAAAATGCTTTGTGTTAGGCACATTCTTTATGTTGCTAGATATGAACCTATACAAATCAATTAACAAAATGTATATGCTGCAACGGTGTCTAAACAGCATCCTATAATTAATAACTGTAGTTTGGGGTACTCAACAAAGCCATAAAATCCATTAACAGCCCTCGTGCTGCTCAGTCACTGCACCCGGCCTGGCAGCTCACCCAGAGCTGCTGCCGTGTGGACTCTTCTGCATTTCCAGGCCCTGAGAGGTGGTTGGAGTGCAGCCATGAATCACACTGCCTGCAGGAAGCCTCAACCCAGGAAGGGTGCTTCGCCTGCACATCTCCTTCAACCTGCACAACCCACGTCTGTGCTGTTACTCTCCTTTCACACAGGAGTAAATGGAGCAAACTTCCTTGTCCAAGGTCAAAGTACCAAAAAATGCCTCAGGCCTACACCAGGCTCTTGGCCTTTCCAGACTTGGTGTCGGGATCCAGAAAGGATGGCGTGGAGAAGAAGGAAAAGTTGACCCAGGCAAAATCAAGGAGGCCAGCAAATAGAGGAAGAATATAGATGTGTCTCATTTTCTTCCATTTATGCTCCACCCAGGGCTTCCCAGGTGGCTCAGTGGTAAAGAATCCGCCTGCCGCTGCAGGAGACACCAGTTCTATCCCTGGGTGGAGAAGATCTCCTGGAGAAGGAAATGGTAAACGACTCCAGTATTCTTGCCTGGGAAATCTCATGTTCAGAAGAGCCTGGCAGGCTATAGTCCATGGGGTCACAAAAGAATCAGACACAACTTAGCGACTAAACAACAGCTTCATGCTCCATCCAATTACATATCTGCCTGCCCTTCATTTTCTAATAAACTTACTTTACTGACTTACCTACACTGTCTTTTGATGTCATTCTATTGAGGTTTTTAAGACCAGTTGGTTAGTTGCCAAAATTTTACATGGACTTTCAAATCAGACCAAATAATGAGAAAGAAAGGAACATACAGCTGATGGGGAAGCATCTCCACCCCCGTGCAGCAGATCACCGGAAAGAACACAGCAGAGAAAGACACCAAGAGGCAGGCCAGTTGCTGACAACATTGCTAACCTCTGTTTCCTCCTCTATAAGGGTGATAACTTATCCCTGTTGTAAAAACTCAAGTGCACTAATGGCCCCTGTTTGTTTATACCCCCCTGAATTCCTTCCCTTTGGATATATTCTCCACATGATTTGCTTTGGCCAGTAGGACAGCAACCAAGCATGTTTTCTCTCCCTCTTCCAGGTCAACCAAGAGGTGACCTGCTGGAGGGGGAGAGACCGCACCAAGCGGAGTTGAGCTGTCCATCCAGCCAAGGTCATCCTAGACTAGTCAGCACCAGCTGACCCACAAGCTGAACGCAGACACGTGAGCAGGCCCAGCCAAGACCAGCCAATCTTGACCCACATCAGAGCTGCCCAACTGACTCCTGAAAAGCAGTCAATGGTTGCATTCAGCCACTACATTTGGAAGTAGTTGATTAAGGAGCATTTCCCTTGTAGCTCAGCTGGTAAAGAATCCACCTCTAATGTGGGACACCTGGATTCCATCCCTGGGTTGGGAAGCTCCCTAGGAGAAAGGAAAGGCTACCCACTCCAGTATTCTGGCCTGGAGAATTCCATGGACTGTAGAGTCCATGGGTTGCAAAGAGTTGGACACAACTGAGTGACTTTCACTTTCACACCTACTTCATAAGTAGGTCATTACAAGAAGTGAATGAGAAAATATATGTAGAACTGTTAGTATGTTGACTGTGTGTTGGCACATAGTCAACATCCAATAATTGTAAAAATGTCTCCATTTTATCCTTACTTCCCAAGTCTCTGAAATGCCAGGCATAAACCTGAGTTACATCTTTTGCAAGAAAGGCACCAGCAACCTGGCATGGAGGAGATGAAGGTGAGTAAGTTCAACCTTGGAAATTCTCAGGCCACAAGAGCCTTGAGCCCATATCATCTGTATGGAGTACAGCTATGCCCTCTGCCTGTGCTGAGCCATTGCAGATACAAAAGTGGATAATATAACCCAACAGTTAATATGTTCTGGTTCACTCCGTGCCAGGATTTACAGTGGGGGTTTTGCATCCCATACTTAATTTAATCCTTGCAACAACAGGTGTTATTTTCCTACTTTGTTCTGGCCAGGTTACTCTCTAAGAAAGTTTGAGTAACTTATCTACATTAACTATTGTGCAGGATATGAATTAATGTCTGCCTAATAGAAATTCTTTCTCTAACACATTATCATTTTGATAGAAGCATGTAGGATAAGTAAGCAACAAAAAGTAATTTCACAGACTCACAAACATAGAGAACAGACTTGTATTCCCAAGGTGGAGGGAAGGATTGGGAGTTTAAGGTTAGTAGATACAAAATATTATATGTAGAATGGATGAACCACAAGGTCCTACTCTACAGCACAAAGAGCTATATTCAATATCCTGTGATAAACCATAATGGAAAAGATTATGATAAAGCATATATAAATAAATATATATATATATCTGAATCACTTTGCTGTAGAGCAGGAATTAACACATTGTAAATCAACTATACATCAATAAAATAAATTTTTTTAAAAAGCAGTTTCAAATCAGAAGAGGTAGCTTGGGGAATTCAGCTTTTAAGAAGATCTCTATCCACCATCATTTCTGGATATTAAGCAATTATTTAAATAACCAATTGAAACCAGAGTAGCGATACAAATCTCTGACTCTGTTGAGGCTGCCCCCCTTACTCTTGACTAGCTATTGCGGCGTGTTCTTTTACAAATCTTGCTCAAAAATGGTGAGGAGATGATGTAAGCCTTTGGTCACTTTAAGCTCCAAGCCCGGGGCCCCACCTGGCAAAGCAGTAATGAATCTCAGACAGTTTATTTGGGTCAATAGTTTTTAATAAATAAATAACTCTACTGTTTCAGAAAATAGAATCTAACGGGAACAGGCCTGACATAAACACAGCCATTCCCTCTCATTTTCACCAGGGTCATTAATGCTTTGCCCAATTAAGCACCAAAACACAGCCCCTGAATAATTTAAACTGGATGATTGAGGAAAACAAATTATACCAGCTTATGGAAACTTATTTGTAAAAAGAAAATTAAACTGTGGCTTTCTACATGACCTAAATTGAATTTAACTAAAACTACTTAACTTTAAAAGAAAGGTCAAAAACCTGATTCTTAAAAAACTGGAGTCATTTATTGCTCCCCTCCCCCATCTTGGCAGGCAAGGCTGGGGTCTTCATGACCCACAAGCAACTGGACAGGTTACCGAATTTTCAACATCTCTCAGATGCTTTAGTGCTCCTGCAGATGCTGCCTCTGCCGAAGGAGCTTTTTAAAGTTTACGCATTTATCTTCAAGAGAAAGCAAGACAAGCTTGTTCACGACCAAATCCAGTTCATGTTCGACATTGTTTAGACATGAATGTTCTATGCTTGGCGAGGCAGAGTGCCTGACTGAAGACAAAAATGTCATTGATTATACCAAGGAATTATTCCAGCACACTCTCTTATACTTTCCTTGGACCTTTATACCCTGCGGTATTTAAAAAAAAAAAAAAGCCGGAGAATTCAGTGACTTCTCCCATTGACAGATGGGTCTATCTTTTCTCTCCTTGAACCTAAACAGGCTTGCGACTGCTTCCTCAGATAGAATTTGGCAGAAGCAATGCTCTGTGACTTCCCAGACTAGATCATAAGGGCGATGAAGCTTCTGCCTTGTTCACTGGGATGCTCACTTTTGAAGCCTAGAGTCTCCATTGGCAAAGTCCAATGACCTGAGACTGCCAGCCGTGTTGTGAAGGTACCAGGCCACGTGAGGAGGCCACGTGTAAGTGCACCGACAGCTCCAGCTGAGTCCAACATTTGCATCATCCCAGAACCTCCAGGTAATTCCACTTCCTAGGCGCTGAGTCACCTTCAGCTGTTTGGATCTTTCCACCTAAAGCCGGGGACATCATGAAACAGAGTCAAGTCATTCCCACTATACCCTGTCTGTATTCCTGACCCACAGAAACCAGTAATGTATGTGACAAAATTGTTGTGAAACAGCATGTAAAACATTGCCCAGCTTACACTGGTTTTGCCTCCTTAAATAGGTTGCTGACTAATCAAATCTTGACTTATTTTATAGAGACAGAACTCTGAACGTTCAGGACAGAAACCCCTGTCTCCAGGATGAGCCCAGAACCAAGAATCTTCAGTCTGCAGAACTCAAATAATAGAAATGTTGCCACCAAAGCTCTTTATGAAGCAGGAAGTCCTTCAATAAGGAAAATCCAGGTACCAACCAGCAAGTAGCTTTTAGGGACTAATTCAAGATGAGCCAAACAGCATCCAAGTTTGAAATTCCCCTAACTCCTTAAATTTCACCCTGAAACCCCAACATCAGGACAGATTTGGGAGCCTTGTCTTCTGCCTCCTTGCTCAATGATCTCTCAGTAAAAGTTATTTTCTCAAAAGCTGATGCCATATTCTATGCCTATCAGGCAGTGCATCTTTGCTTGGTAACAGTTGTTTATGCTGCTAAGTTTTGGGGTGGTTTGTAATGCATCAAGAGTAACGAAAACATACTTATTCTAACTTGGTCCCTACAACAAAGACTGAGAAAAGGGAAATGTGATGAGGTAAGTTCTGTGCATAATGTGTAATTAGTCCCATTCTGTAGCTCAAATGTTGAGACTTGTAGGGGCCAAGAAAAGGAAACAATGGGGCTTAATGAAAAAAGAATGATTTCTAGAATCGCACAAGCCTAGATTCCAAACCCAGCTCTGCTATTATCTAGCTAAATATGACTCAAGAAAACTGCTTATTCTGTTTGAGCCTAGTTTCCTCATCTGCAGGAGGAGGTGCAATATGTAACCTAATGTAAAAACACTATTTTTAGGGGTAATGAATTGTAAAGAGGTGAATTATTTCCCTGCCAAATGGTAGAGATGCAGTAAATGAAGCCATCCTTAGTGAGAATGGGTACTCACCCAGAACCACTCCTGCTTTTGGTGGGCTTTTTTCTGACTCTTCATTATTTGGTGTTATCTATGCAGGAAAAATGTGAACATATGTGGACACCCATGAGATCACATCAGTGCCAGACCCACCGAACCCAGTGGCACAGGAAGCACCAGTTCACTTCACATGCCCTGCCAGACCAGTTCAGGTGTGCTATATCTAAATCTACCTGATCTGTCAGCCTCATGCTGGAAAACTTAAAACATTCTGGCTAGTGGGGATGTTGGTAAAGAGTAAGAGAGTATGCTGATGGGTGTGTGGTGAAAGTATTGTTTTCATTTTATACAGAAGGTAATGAAAGCCCAGAGAGGTTACGCTGTTGGCTTAACGTCACACAGCCTGGGGTAGATTCTAGTTTTCTTGATTCCTCATCCACAGCTTCATCTAGACCATGTCCAGTTACATGGACATGGTTAATAAGTATACAAACATCATTCTTAAAATGCCTGGAGCCGACCAGACCAGGAGCCAGGAAATGCCTTCCACACCAACAGCCCAGTGGAGAGGTCCTAGTAAGAGAGAAGTGAAAGGGTCAGCACTTCTTTATTTTCCTGGTTCAGAGAAAGAGGCTACCTATGCCTGCTCTTTCTCATTCACAGCCATCTAAGCTTGCTAGTCTGCTCCAAGGAAATCATTTCACCCAAGTAATTTTAAAGTTTTATGTCTTTCATATTTCTCAATATTTAAGAAATTCTTTTCCAGGTTGGCATGGTAATGTGTAGTGAATCATGTGTCCAAAGGGGACAGGATATATTATAGCACCTTCCCATGATGTTCTACAGCATCTGGGAATGTCAAAAAGCAGTGTCATGTGGTAGCACATGATAAACGGTATATATTTGCCAGCAGAAGAATTGAAGGACATTAAAAACCTGATGCTTTTCCTAAATGGCAAAGCGTGGTTCCCTTCCTGCTTTTATCCATGAGCAACTGAATGTTGGAAGCTGACTTTATTGTAAAAAATATCAAGCTGTTTTTTGGATTTAGAGTTTGAAGATGAATACCCTTAAATCAGACTACTAAAATCCAAAGTAAATTCATTTTGCTAAAATTGGTCTAAAGGTTGATTTAATACTGCAGCTACCTGGAGCAGGAGAGGGAGCGAGGGAGGAAGGGAGGGCAGGAAAAAGAGAGAGAGCTTTACAGAGAGCAAATGTGCAAACAATGATTAAGGATTTTGAAGATTTATGTAGCATGATTCATATACACGAATATGAAATTGTACTTTACAAACAGAGATTAGGGCTTCCTTTAAACTCTTTATAGAAACTGATCAGATGCCTGTATCTTCAAAGTGCTTAAAACATGCCTGTAATTAATAAATTCTTTAAATAGCTGAGCTGTTGTTGAAGAATAAATATGAAACAAAGATGCTTTCAGGCACCCAATTCTAGGTCATCACCTGTCTCTCACAGAAGGAAACTCTAAGCCAGACAAAGGAAGAGTGTATAATAAAAAACGTGGATATATCTAAATAAGATCTAAGCAATGAAACAAACAAAAGTTAAATTAATGAGTAATTTGAGTGACCTAAAAACAAAATAGCAGCAAAATGCCAGGCAAAAAGAGCATGCAAACCAGAATAGAAAGTTCAGAATTAAAATGTTTTCTGTTCACAAGTATGCTTGTTAAATCCCTAAAGAGGTAGGAATATCAGACTATCTTACCTGTCTCCTGAGAAACCTATATGCAGGTCAAGAAGCAATACTTAGAACTGGACATGGAGCAACAGACTGGTTCAAAATTGGGAAAGGAGCATATCTAGGCTGTATATTGTCACCCTACTTATTTAACTTATATGCAGAGTACATCATTTAATATGTCAGCTGGATGAATCACAAATTGGAATCAAGATTATCAACAGCCTCAGTTATGCAGATGATACCACTCTAATGGCAGAGAGCAAAGAGGAACTAATGAGCCTCTTGATAAAGGTGAAAGAGGAGAGGAAAAAACCTTGCTTAAAACTCAACATTGAAAAAAACTAAGATCATGGCATCCAGTCCCATCACTTCATAACAAATAGATGGGGGAAAACGTGGAAAACAGTGATAGATATTATTTTTTGAGGCTACAAAATCACTGCAGATTGTGATTGCAACCATGAAATTAAAAGACACTTGCTCCTTGAAAGGAAAGCTATGACAAACCTAGACAGCATTTTAAAAAATAGAGACATCACTTTGCCAACAAAGGTCCATCTGGTCAAAGCTATGGTTTGTCCAGTAGTCACGTATGGATGTGAGAGTTGGACCATAAGGAAGGCTGAGCGCCGAAGAATTGGTGCTTTCGAACTGTGGTGCTGGAGAATACTCTTGAGAGGCCCTTGGATGCAGGAGATCAAACCAGTCAATCATAAAGGAAATGAACCCTGAATATTCGTTGGAAAGACTGATGCTGAAGCTCCAATACTTTGGCCACCTGATGTGAAGAGATGACTCATTTGAAAAGACCCTGATGCTGGGAAAGATTGAGGGCATGAGGAGGAGGGGCCAACAGAGGTTGAGATGGTTGGGTGGCATTGTCAACTCAATGGACATGAATTTGAGCAAACTCCAGGAGATGGTGGGGGCCAGGGAAACCTGGCATGCTATAGTCCATGAGGTCTCAAAGAGTCTTACACAACTTAGCCACTGAACAACAATGCTTGTTAAAGCATTAAGGATAAGCAGTTAAAGATAAGGCATATAACAAATAACTTCCAAAAATATTAAGGAGAAAAAGGGATTGAGGAAAACATGAGCAATCCAGTAAGTGAGAGTCAAGGAATAAAAAAAAAATAAGTGTAGAAAGGCATATTTTTTAGAACAAAGTTAATTGATATGAAATATAACACTACTAAGTATGAAAGGACTAAACTTACCTGTTAATAGAGATTCAAAAGTAGATATTTTTAAAATGCTGCCATAAACAAGGAAAACACCTTTAAAAAGTTGAAAATCAGAGTATACGTATTTATAGCTATATGTGTGTATTAGGGAATATGGACGGTTTTCAAAAAACTAGAACTGGAACTACCATATGACCCAGAAATTCCACTCTTGGGTGTATACCTAAAAAAAATGAATTTAGAAAGATACATGCACCCCAATGTTCATAACAGCATCATTTACAATTGTGAAGATACGGAAGCAAACTAACTGTTGACCAAGAGATGAATGGATAAACACATACAATGTGTGTGTGTGTGTGTGTGTGTGCACGCACACACACACAATGGAATACTACTCAGCCATAAAAAGAATGAAATTTTGCCATTTACTGCAATATGGTTGGACTTGGAGGCATTATGCTAAATGAAATTAGTCAGACAAAGACAAATACTGTATGATATTACTTATATGTGGAATCTAAAAAAATAACAACAAACTAGTGAATTAAAAAAAAGCAGCAGACTCACAGAGCTAGAAAACCAGTTGGAAGAAGGAAGTGGGGAGGGACAATACAGGAGTAGGCAGGAAAAAAGGATTATTATGGGATTATATGAAATAATGTGTGTGAAACTTCTGAAAATTGTAAAGCACTATAGAATTTGAAGAATCTTTCATTCAATTAAAAAATACAGAACAAATAGCTAAAACAATCCTCATTGATAAAAATAATGAGGATCATTACATAAAGATAAAATGTTAAATTTGTCAGGAAGATACAATAGTTCTAATCTTCTGTGTACTAATAACGTAATCTCAAAATATATAAAGCAAAATCTTACAGAATTATAAGAAGATTCATAAATTCACAATTAAAAGATGCTAATGTTCTTCATTTTGTAATTTGTAGGTCAAACCTTTAAAATTTAGTAAGAGTAAAGAAAATTTGAACAATACCATCAGAAATTCTTCCCTAATGAACAAATGTAAACCTAGCAGTGAACAATTAAAGAGCATAAATTGGATATTTACAAAGTAAATGTCAACAAATATTAAGAAATCCATATTGTGTAGATAATATTTTTACCATTATGCTAAAATATAATTAATAATAAACATGCTTTTAAATGCTCACATCTTTAAAAATCTAGGGGGAAAACTTCTAAATGGCTAATGGATCTAAGAGAAAATTAAAATTTAAAAACATTTAGAAATTTTAAAAATAGTGGAAATAGAGAAAGAAGCTAACATGATATTTAGAAGGAATAGTCTTTAATTGGGAAAGAGAAAATCTGAAGATTTTTTAATTGAACATCAAACACAAAAAGTTAGAAAATAGTCAGTAATTGTGCTTATGCAACAGACAAACAGAAATGGAAAAACAGAAAGAGCCTAGAAATAGATCAACACAGGACTTCCCTGCCAGTCCAGTGGTTTGGACTTCACTTGCCAGTGTGGAGGGTGGAGTTCAGGTTTGATCCCTGGTCATAGGGTAGAGGGGGTATGGGATCCCACATGCCTTGCAGCCAAAAACCAAAACATAGAGCGGAAGCTGTATTGGAACAGATTCAGTGAAGACTTTGAAAATGTTCCACATCAAAAAAATAAATAAATAAATAAATAACCTTTAAAAAAAAGATCAACACATATGTAAAAAACAATATATTCTTTGAAGTCAGTGGGGGAAAGGAGAGATGAGTCAATCAGCAGCAATGAAAGCTCTTCAGATGGAACAAAGGCTTCATCTGAAAAATGCAAAATTATAAATTTTAAAAGAAAGTTTAGGAGAGTATTTTTATAGCTTAAAAGTAGGGAAGAATTTCCTAAGCACAAAACAAAAAGCACAAATCATGAAGAAAGGTATTGATGTATTCAGTACTTTGAAAATTAGGAACCTTTGTTCATTAAAAGACACCATAAGTAAAATGAAATGTGAAACCATGAGGTGAAAATTGATATTTTCAATCCTTATTACTAACAAAAGATTGGTATCAGAATATATGAAGAATTTCTACAAATCAATAAGAATAAACTAAGCAATTAAGGAATGAGGGGGAATTTATAAACTGGCAATTTATAGAAAAATAAATCTGAAACGCAAATTAATATACTGAAGATACTCAATACCACAGGTCATCAGGGAAACAAAGATGATAAAAAGATACTGCTGTGATCTGAATGTTTGCCTCCTCCCCAAATTATTATTGAAACCTAACCTCAAAGATGATGATTTTAGGATTTGGGGTCTTTGGGAGGTGGTTAGGTTCTTATTAGGTGATTAGACTCCACCCTCATAAGTGCAGTTGATGCCCTTAGAAAAGAGATCCCAGACACCCTTGGCTCTTTTGGCCATTGAGGATATGGAGAGAAGATGGCAACCCAGCAGAAGGCCCTCACCCAACCATGCTGGCACCCTGATCTTGGGCTTCTGGCTTCCAGACCTGGAAGAAATAAATTTCTGTTGTTTAGACAGTACCCAGATGTGATGTTTTGTTATAGCAGCCTGAGTGGACTAAAACAGATACTATTTCACACTTACCAATTTAGGGAGGGGGGTTCCGGAGGGGAAGCATGTGTAAACCCATGGTGATATCATGACAATGTATGGCAAAAACATTAAAAAAAAGAAAAGTTGTTAAAGTCCAATGAAACCATACCCTAGTGAGATTGAAGAGCAATGGTAATATTTATACACTGATAGTGGGAGTGTAATTGCATATTAGGAAGCACTGGGCAGAACCTACTAAAACCAAATACTCCAACATACTCTGGGATCCGGGTTAGTTTCAGAGGGCTACTGTAGCAAAGAACCACAAGCTAGCTGGCTTAAACAAATTTATTCCGCCACTCTTTTGGAGGCTAGAATCTGAAATCAAGGTGTCAGTGATGTTCTCTTTAATGCCTTAGGGGAAGGTCCTCCACTGGCCTCTTTCAGTTTCTGATAACCCTGTTCCTTGACTATGGCGGCATCACTGTAATCTTTGCCTCCGTCGTCACGTGGGCTTCCTGTGTCTCTGTGTCGTCACGTGGTTGTTTACTTTCGAGGACACCAGTCATAGTGGATTAGGAGCCCACCCTACTCCAGTATGACTTCACCCTAACTGAACTGATTGTATCTGCAAGGACACTAGTTCCAGATAAGTTCAGATTCTGAGTACTGAGAATAAGGGAGACTTTTCTGGGGGGAATACAATTCTACACATAACATCTAGCCTGTTAACATCCATACACCCATGCATGTGAAACATATATATATATACGTTCATTGCAGTATTTTCAAGATTATGAAAACAGAAAACTATAAATGTCCTTCAACAGAAACTGTTCAATTATGATATATTCATTCAATAGAATATTAATTAGCAGTTAAATAATTAAGTAGAAATAACAAATGGGAAAACCAAATGTATCATGGCAAGAATAAAATACAAGTTGTAAGTTTCTGTTTTCAACAATATAATAGATTAGGTATGAAAATAATAGGCCAATCAGAGAAGTTTTAAATACACTACTGAGCTGACATGAAAATAAGGATTCTGCAATATAAAAAAAATTCAGTGAAACGTGAAACCCGGGGAAGTATGTGTACCACAAATCTGGCTCTGCCCTGGTGATTTTCCAGCCTTGTAGACCTTTAATGTCTGCCTGTCCTGCGATGTTCAGAACCTAGAGTCTATATTCCACTCTAAGAGGCTACACCTTTACTATGAAGCTGAGGAATAAATGTCACAGAAAGGGACAGCAAGGCCACCTGTCTGACTAAACCCTAGTGCAGGGTAAGTGAAAAACATGTCTCCTGAGCATCCATCGATATAAACCAGCCCTTTCATGTATTTGTATTCTTAAAAAAGGTTTTCTGTTTAATGTTTGATTTGTTTTCAAAACTCCGCTGTCCATGGGATTTCCTAGATAAGAATACTGGAGTGGGTTGCCATTTCTTTCTCCAGGGAATCTTCTTGACCCAGGAATTAAACCTCATCTCTTGCATTGCAGGCAGTCTCCTGCATCACAGATTTTTTACCTCTGAGCCAGCAGGGAATCCCCAGTATCATCTTTAACTGGTAGAAGAAATATACTGAGGAATAAAATTTTGTATAGCCCTCAAAGAATTACCACAGATAAACCATGGAATAAAATGAACAGCACAAGATAAAAAACTACTTATATGTATATGATCACAAACCAGCACATAGGTAGGAAAAGTAAATACACAGAAATCAAATATTGAAATTTAGAGACACAGAAATTTAAATATGTTTAATATACCTAAAGAAATGTTCTTAAAGGCTTGAAAAGAACAGAGAGGAAACCATTAATGAATAATCTCACCTTTCGAAATGAAAATGTGTGATTACTGACATATAAAACAAAATGAACAAATTAAACAACAATATGTATCTGAAGAGAGAAATTTGGAACTCGAAAATAGATGCAAATAATTACTCATAATTCAGGCCAGAGAGATTATGAGTAAAAAACATAAAAGAAAGGTCAAAAGACATGAGAGATAGATGCAGAGTTCCAGAAGAGGCCAAGAGAGAAAAAAGGAAGAGACAATATAAAATGAATAGTTTCTGAAAACATTCCAGAATTGTTCAGAGTCATCAAGTCTTTAGTTCAGAGATTCTAATAAATTTTAAAAAGGATAAGTACTTTTAAAAATCTATACCAAAATACATCAAAGTGAAACCTGAGAACACTATACACAAAGAGGGTTTACCTACAAATAAACAGCAATTTGATGCTGACCTTCCTGTAGCAATAGAGGGAGCCAGGACAGACAAAGCTGAAAGAAGAATACTGTCAAAATTGTTATTCAAAAATGAAAACAATGCCTTTTTCAGACAAAAATTAATCTATCACCAAGATAATTCTCATGAACATACAGTTGCAAAGGAACAGGGAAATAATCCAAAACGGAAGCTCTGAGTTGTAAGAAGAAATGGTGTGGTAAGCAGAATAATGCCCCCAAGGATGACCACATCCTAATCCTTGGAATCTGTAAATATATTACCTTACATGGTGAAGAGGAATTAAGGTAGTAGATGGAATTAAGGTTGCCAATCAGCTGATCTTAAAATAGGGAGATTACCCAGGGTTATCTGAGGAGGCCCACTGTAATCACAATCATCCTTCAGTGTGGAAGAGGAAGACAGAAGAGGAGATCAGAGAAATGAGAGTGTGGTCAAGACTTGGCCTAACATACTAACATTGAAAGTAAAGGAAGAGAGCCACCAGTCGAGGAATGTGGGCACCTTTTAGAAGCCAAGAAGGACAAGAAAATGGGGTTCTCCCTAGAGCTTCTAGATGGGAATGCAGATCTGCCAAAACCTTGATGTGGGTCCAGTTGAGACCCGTTTTGTGGTTCTGAACTACCCATCTGTAACATAATGAATTTGTCTTATTCAAAGCCACTAAGTTTGTGGAGTTTGTTACATCAGCAACAGGAAACTAAGGCAAGTGGGGAAGAAAGGTATTGATAAATACTAGTTTAAATATAAACCAAAATTCACATGGTAAAGTAACAAGGGCAATGCTAAATTTGAAGGAAATAGGATAGGACTAAAATACTGGACAATAATAGCTTATATATTGCTCAGGATCTCATTAGGAGATAGAATCCTCTCAGTGATTTGAATGCAGAAAATTTAATAAAAGGAATTATTAACAGGGAACTAGCGTAATATGGAATTGGCTAATGAAAATGAAAGAGAACTACAAAGAATATAGGAATTGCATATACAGGAAATTACCTCTATCCCTTGGGTAAGTTAAAGTATCCAAAGAAGTGTCACCTATGTCTTCCCCTGGGCTGAGATCCAAACATCACTGGGAAGAGCAAAACTTGGCTCCCTGGAGAAGTCTGTGCAGCACTTGTGGGACATACAAGGATCCATCCTCTGGAGTGACAGCAGAGGCCACAGTCAGGGAAACAGCAAGCCTCAGGATTTGGGAAGTGCAAGAGGAAGCTGCTGGCAGAGGATTATGTTTCGAATGAATGAAGAAGACAAAACCTCAGAAAAAGAAGTAAATGAAGTGGAGATAAGCAGTTTACCCAAGAAAGAGCTCAAGGTAATGATCAAAAAATGTTCAGTGAACTCAGAAAAAGAACAGATGAACACAGTGAGAATAGCTTGCCAGGCTCCACTATGCGTGGAATTCTCCAGCCAAGAATACTGGAGTGGGTTGCCATTTACTTCTCCAAGAAAATATAAAGCAGAACTAAACAAGGTTGAATAATAAAATAACTGAAATAAAAACTACACTAGGAGGAATCAATGATAGAATAAATGAACCAGAGGAACAGAGCAGTGAACTGGATGACAAAGTAGTGGAAATCACCCAAACTAAACAGAAAAAATAAAAAAGGACAGTTTAAGAGACCCCTGGCACAACATCAAGTGTACTAACATTCATATTATAGTGCATCCCAGAAGGCGAAGTGGGGTGGGGCTTATTTGAGAGATAATAGCTTAAAAAAAAACCCATAACTCGGGGAAAGAGACATCCAGGTCCATGAAACACAGAAAATTTCAAATAGGATGACTCCAAAAGAGGTCCACAAGAAAACACACTATAAATAAAGGCAAAAATTAAAGATAAAGAAAGAATCTTAAAAGCAAGGGAAAAGCGATTATTTTCATACAAGAGAACTCCCATAAGGCTATCAGCTGACTTTTCAGCAGACACTTTTCAGACCAGAAGGAGTGATACAACATAGTCAAAGTGATAGAGACAAAAACCTACAATTAAGAATACTCTACCCAGTAAGACTATCATTCAGATTTGAAGGAGAGATCGAGATTTTATAGACAAGAGAAAGTTAAGGGTCAAGCACCACTAAATCAACTTTACACGAAATGTTAAAGGGACTTCTCTAAGCAAAAAAGAGAAAACCAAACTAGAACTATAAAAATTACCCCCCCAAAAAAAATCTCAGTGGTAAAGTCAAACACACAGTAAAGGTAGTAGATCAATCAATTATAAAGCTAGGAGGAAGGTTAAGAGACAAAAGTGATGAAATCATCTATTGTCCATAAGTTGTTGGTTCAGTACAGTTGCTCAGTCATGTCCGACTTTTTGCAACCCCATGGACTACAGCACGCCAGGCCTCCCTGTCTATCACCACTAGCTTTGTTTGTAGTGATGCTTCCTAAGGCCCACTTAACTTCACATTCCAGGATGTCTGGCTGTAGGTGAGTGATCACAGCATCATGGTTTTCTGGGTCATGAAGATCTTTTTTGTACAGTTCTGTGTATTCTTGCCACCTCTTCCTAATGTCTTCTGCTTCTGTTAGGTGATACCATCTCTGTCCTTTATTGAGCCCATCTTTCCATGAAATGTTCCTTTGGTATTTCTAATTTTCCTGAAAAGATCTCTAGTCTTTCCCATTCTGTTGTTTTCCTCTATTTCTTTGCATTGATCACTGAGGAAGGCTTTCTTATCTCTCCTTGCTATTCTTTGGAACTCTGCATTCAAATGGGTATATCTTTCCTTTTCTCCTTAAGAACTTAAGAGAGCATCAACTTTCAATAATCATAGGCACACAGACATAGATTTGTTAAAGATGAACACCCTGATAACCAAAACCCAAAAAAACTGTAATAGATATACATACAAAAAAACAAGAAAGGAATTGAAGCATGACATTAAAGATAATCCTCCGATCACAAGGAAAGAGAGGAAGAGAAGATAGGAACAAAAATCTACAAATATAACCAATGAACAGTGAACAAAATGGCAATAAGTTCATACTTATCAATAATTGCTTTAAATATTGAAAGACTAAATGTTACAATTAAAAGACATAGGGTGGCTGAATAGATGAAGAAAACAAAACCCATATATATGCTGCCTACAGGAGAATCATTTCAAACCTAAAAACCCTTACAAATTGAAAGTGAAGAATAGATTAAGCTGAAACAAGATAAACATTCCATGCAAATGGAAACAAAAAGAAAGCTGGGTAGCAATACTTATATAAGATAAAATAGACTTTAGTTTTTTTATGTTTATCTCTCTCTTTTTTAAGATTCCATGTATAAATGATATCATATGATATTTGTCTCTTATTTATTTTTATCTTTTTATTTTTTTAAAGCTTTTGGCCCTGCTGTGTGGCTTGTGGGATTTTAGTTCCACAACAAGGGAAAGCACCAAGTCCTATACCACCAAGAAATTACCCAAAATGGACTTTAAAACAAAGATTGGACAAAGAAGGACATTACATAGTGATAAGGAGAACAATCCAACAAGAGTTAATAATTTTAAACATATATGGACCCATTTAGGAACACCTAAATACATAAAGCACATGTTAACAAAGATAAAGGGAGAAATTGACAGTAACAGTAGGCATTTTTAACACCTCATATACATGAATGGAGGGCCTTCTCAGGTGACTCAGTGATAAAGAATCCACCTGCCAATGCAGGAGACCCAGGAGACTTGGTTTTGATCCCTGGGTCAGGAAGATTCCTCTGGAGTAGAAAATGGCAAGTCACCCCAGTTTTCTTGCCTGGAAAATCCCATGGACAGAGGTGGGCTACAGTCCATGGGGTCTCAAAGAGCCAGACATGACTGAGCACAACAGCACATATCAATGGATGGATCAACCAAACAGTATTAATAAGGAGACATTAATACTGGCCCCAAATAACAGGTTAGATCACACTCTCTCTTTCTCTATGTATGGAACCTTGCCATTTGTGACAATAAGGATGAATCTAGAGGATGCCAAGTTCAGTGAAATAAGCCATACAGAGAGAGACAGATGCCATATGATCTCACTTATATGTGGAATCTAAAAAACGAAAAGAAAACAGACTCATAGATACAGAGAACAAATGTGTGGTTCACAGAAGGGAAAGGGATAAAGATAGTGGGCAAAACAGGTAAAGGGGATTAAGTGTTACAAACTTACAGTTATACAATAGATAAGACAGGGATGTAATAAGTGGTATTGTCAATAATATTGTAATAAGTATGTGGACAGGTACTAGACTTATTGTATGCAGATACCAAATCATATGAAGTATACCTGAAACTAACATATTTAACTATATTTCAATTTTGAAAAAGAAAGTTAAAAATTACTGAAATAGCAAAACTCTGCCCTGATTAATACAGGAAACAAGGTAAGAAAAATACCTATGAACAATATTAAAAATGAAAATGAGGGCAAAACCACATATGCTATAGACATTTAAAAAGACAATAAGATGATATTATGATTATTTATGCTGATACATAGTTTCATTGAGTTAGACAAGGCTGTGGTCCATGTAATCAGATTGGTTAGTTTCCTGTGATTGTGGTTTTCAGTCTGTCTGCTCTCTAATGGAGAAGATTAAGAGGGTTATGGAAGCTTCTGGATGGGAGAGACTGACTGAGGGGGAAACTGGGTCTTGTTCTGATGGGCAGGGCCATGCTCAGTAAATCTTTAATTTGATTTTCTGTTGATGGGTGGAGCTGTGTTCCCTCCCTGCTATTTACCTGGGGCCAAACTATGGTGGAGGTAATGAAGATAATGGCGACCTCCTTCAAAAGTCCCATGCACCCACTGCTACATTCAGTGCCCCAAACCCTGCAGCAGGCCACCACTGACCCATGCCTCTGCCAGAGACTCCTGGACACACACGGGCAAGTGTAGGTCAGTCTCTGGTGGGGTCACTGCTCCTTTCTCCTGGGTCCTGGTGTGGCCAAGGTTCTGTTTTTGCCCTCCAAGAGTCTATTTCCCCAGTCCTGTGTAAGCTCTGTCAGCTCTATTGTGGGGTTAATGGCAACCTCCTCCAAGATGGCTTATGCCATACCCAAGTCTGCTGCACCTAGCCATACCCAAGAGCCCCTGCCTCTGCAGCAGTCCGCTGCTGACCCATACCTCCACAGGAGACGTTCAAATACAGTTCTGTCTCAGTCTCTGAGATATGCAAAGATAGATACAAGAAAGGACAGAAATGGTATGGACCTAACAGAAGCAGAAGATATTAAGAAGAGGTGGCAAGAATACACAGAAGAACTATACAAAAAAGATCTTCATGACCCAGATAATCACAATGGTGTGATGACTCATCTAGAGCCAGACATCCTGGAATGTGAAGTCAAGTGGGCCTTAGGAAGAATCACTATGAACAAAGCTAGTGGAGGTGATGGAATTCCAGTTGAGCTATTTCAAATCCTAAAAGATGATTCTGTGAAAGTGCTGCACTCAATATGCCAGCAAATTTGGAAAACTCAGCAGTGGCCACAGGACTGGAAAAGGTCAGTTTTCATTCCAATCCCAAAGAAAAGCAATGCCAAAGAATGCTCAAACTACCACACAATTGCACTCATCTCACACACTAGCAAAGTAATGCTCAAAATACTCCAAGCTAGGCCTCAAGAGTACGTGAACCATGAACTTCCAGATGTTCAAGCTGGATTTAGTCAAGGCAGAGGAACCAGAGATCAAATTGTCACCATCCATTGGATCATCAAAAAAGCAAGAGAGTTCCAAAAACACATCTATTTCTGCTTTATTGACTATGCCAAAGCCTTTGACTGTGTGGATCACAACAAACTGTGGAAAATTCTGAAAGATATGGGAATACTAGACCACTTGACCTGTCTCTTGAGAAATATGTATGCAGGTCAGGAAGCAACAGTTAGAACAGGACTTGGAACAACAGGCTAGTTCTAGATAGGGAAAGGAGCATGTCAAGACTGTATACTGTCACCCTGCTTTTTTATATGCAGAGTACATCATGAGAAATGCTGGTCTGGATGAAGCACAAGCTGGAATCAAGACTGCAGGGAGAAACATCAATAACCTCAGATATGCAGATGACACCACCCTTATGGCAGAAAGTGAAGAAGAAATAAAGAGCCTCTTGATGAAAGTGAAAGAGAAGAGTGAAAACATTGGCTTAAAGCACAACATTTAGAAAACTAAGATCATGGCATCTGGTCCCATCACTTCATGGCAAATAGATGGAGAAACAGTGGCTGACTTTATTTTCTTGGGCTCCAAAATCACTGAGATGATGACTGCAGCCATGAAATTAAAAGACACTTACTCCTTGGAAGGAAAGTTATGACCAACCTAGACAGCATATTAAAAAGCAGAGACATTACTTTACCAACAAAGGTCCATGTAGTCAAAGCTATGGTTTTTCCAGTGGTCATGTATGGATGTGAGAGTTGGAGTGTAAAGAAAGCTGAGCACTGAGGAATTGATGCTTTTGAACTGTGGTGTTGGAGAAGACTCTTGAGAGTCCCTTGGACTGCAAAGAAATCCAACCAGTCCATTCTAAAGGAAATCAGTCCTGAATATTCACTGGAAGGACTGATGCTGAAGCTGAAACTCCAGTACTTTGGCCACCTGATGCAAAGAACTGACTCGTTGGAAAAGACCGTGATGTTCGGAAAGATTGAAGGTGGGAGAAGAAGGGGACAACAGAGGATGAGATGATTGGATGGCGTCACTGACTCAATGGACATGAGTTTGGGTAGGCTCTGGGAGCTGGTGATGGACAGGGATACCTGGCGTGCTGCAGTCCATCGGGTCACAAAGAGTCAGACACGACTGAGCGACTGAACTGAACTGAACTAAACTGATGCTGATACATTTTAAAACTCTGGTGAATAAATACATTCTTAAAAAATTGAGAATTGTCTTCAGAATGTCAATGTTATGATAGATATATTTTTAATAGATTTGGGAATTATTCTTGTGTATAGGTGACTAAAAGAAATGAAGGAGAAATGAAAATGTAACATGATATTTTCTTGGAATATAGGTCAATAAACATTTGTTTAAAAGCCTATAAATGACACAATTGGAATTTTAGGTAAAATATGAATATAGATTGAATGTCAGTTAAGAGAGTAATATCAATTGCAAATTACCTAGGAGTGGTAATAAGAAAACACTACTCGGTGAAATACTTAAGGGTGAAATAATAGCTATAATACAACTAACTCTTAAATGGCACAGAAAAATATATGACTGTGTATATATATAGCGTTATGTATCTGTGTATGAAGGGGAGATGGAGACAGTGAGACAGAAAAAAGAAGCAGGAGAGCACAATTGAGTCAAAATGTGAACAGTGAATCTAGGTGAAATATTAATCTATGAATTCTCATTGAGGTTTTGTAGACTCTCTCAGAATGTTTGAAAGGCTTCATAATAATTTAAATATACATTAACAATATAAATATTATCTACAATACCACTACAATGAAAACACAAGAATATTGACTCAAAAAATATAGGGAGTGATCCAGTAATTTAAATCTCTCATAAAATCACTAGGCTAACATTTTAATAAACATTTAAGAAACTCATAATTCCAGTCTTAAATAAAATTTCCTAAATTTTAAAAAAGACAAGAATGGCTTTAAGTTTCTTTGTGAGTTTATATCATCTTGGTAACCAAATCTGACAGTAAAGAAGAAAAAAAAATTATAAACCCCTTCATGAACATAGATGCAGATAGTTTCCTTCCCCAGAAAAGAGAATTATCAAGCTAACCTAACAGAGTATTAAAAATTGGGACTTATTTCAGAAACACAAGGTTCATTTAATTTTAGAAAATAGAGTAATGTAATTCACACATTGACATATTTAAAGAAATAAATGGATGCTAATTCAAAAGATTCAGAAAGGTATTCTTAAGATTCAATATATATTCATGATTTTTAAAAAGTCTCAGAAAATATGAATAGATGGAAACTTCCTCATCTTTTAATATGAATTATGTATATCTGTGTAAATATCCCTATATGTGTATTATATACAAATCTATATGTTATATAGTAATATACATGTTAGTCATGTTAAAAGTCATATTTAATTGTTAAACTTTGAAAGCTTTTTCTTCTGTGACTGGGAATGAGGCAAGGATGCTACTCTTATCTCTTTTGTCCAGTTTTGCATCGGAGGATTTAGTGAGCATGATGTATGATAAAGGGTGCTTAGGACTGGTGCACCCGGATGACCCAGAGGGATGGAATTGGGAGGGAGGTGGGAGGGGGGTTCTGGAAGGGGAACACATGTATACCCATGGTGGATTCATGTCAATGTATGGCAAAACCAACATGATAATGTAAAAAAAATAAATAAATATATTAAAAAAAGAAAGAAAGAAGAAAAAGAAGGTAAAAAGATTGAAGATAAAAAGAACAAACTCTTACTATTTGCAGATTATAAGACTGTGAATGCAGAAAGTAAAAGACTATAGAAAAATCATTAGAATCATCAAGAGCCTCTAGCAAGGTTATGGGATATAAAAATAATATGCACAAATCATTTGCCTTGCTATATAGCAGCCACAAGTAATCATTTTAAAATAGAAACATAAAAAAAGAAACACCAAAAATAATTACAGTAGAAGACCTCTACAGATAATATGATAAAACATTATCAAGAAACATTAAACAGACTTAAATAAATGTCTGGAGATAGCAAGTTATGAGATCAAAGTTTTTTTTTATTTTATTTTAAAGATGTTTCTCGCCAAAAGAACATACCAATTCAATGTGATCCCCATAAGAACTCAGAAATGCTGATAATATAGCAATATATAATATATATCTCACATTTTCTTTATCCATTTATCCATTAATGACAAGTAACACGGTGTTACTTGTCAATTATATTTAAGTTTAAAAATCCGAAAAGAATTATTTATCTCTTGATTTTGTGGAGCTTTACAAGCTAATCTAAAATATATTCATAAGAATACCCAAAAAAGCCCAAGACAACTGCGTAACTTGTTGTTGCCTTATCTTGTATCAAAATGTATTGCAAAGCTATAGTAATTACGATAGAGACAAACAGTCTAGTGGAGTAGAAGTGCATATGAAGAAACATACCCATGCAAATTGGCTTCCCAGGTGGTGCTAGTGATAAAGAACCTGCCTAGAGAGACATAAGAGATGTGGGTTTGATCCCTGGCTCAGGAAGATGACTTGGAGGAGGGCATGGCAACCTACTCCAGTATTCTTCCTGGAAAATCCCATGGACAGTGGAGCCTAGTGGGCTACAATCCAAAGGGCCAGAAAGAGTTGGACAGGACTGAAGTGACTCAGCATGCACGAACACACCCATGTATATATGGGTTAAACAATATTGGATACCAATCAGGACATAATGCCTTTCCGTAAACTGTAATGGGACACACCAACTCCAAGTACATAAAAAAAGAAAACCTACATGAAAGGCAAAATTATATTTAAAAGATAACATGAGACACTCGATTCATGATCTTGAGTTAGAGGAGGTTTTTTTTTTTTTTTAAACAATACATAGGAAGTACTAACAACAAAGGAAATGATTAATAAGTGTGATTATATTAAATTAAAAGCATGTATTCATCTAGTACCATAAAGAGAGTGAATTAGGAGCCTCAGCTGTAAGAAGATATTTGTGCTATTTCTTAGTGACTAAGGTCTAAAATCCCAGGTATGTGTAGAACCTTATTTATTATGAGAATTAGAAACCCAGATTGTCCAAGATTAAAAGCCTGATAGTACCTAATATCGATGACAACGTGGAGAAATGGGAACTATTTTATCCTATTGGTGGAGGTAGAAAGTGTCACTATTCTTTGACAAAGCGTCAGGTATAAAATTTAAGAATATATCCCATGACCTAGGAGAACCACTCCCAGACATTTAGCCTAGAGAAACTCTTGTACACGTAGAACCCAGGAGTGTGTTTATTATCACTCTGTGATAGTTCCAAACTGGAAATAGTCCAAACATCAATCCACAGTAGAAACGATAAATACATTGAGACATCTTCATTCAGTGGAATATAGTAAGGCAATGAAAATGAACAAAACACTGCTATACTCTTGAAAAACATGGATAAATCTCCAAAACATCATGCCAAGCAAGAAAAGTCAGGCACCCAGGACTGACTATATGTGGCATTATTCATTTCATATAAAACTTCAAACCTAGGCAAAAAGGAAAATTATATGTCTTGAGAATGGATTCATATATGACAAAACTACAATGCAAAGCACAGAAGTGATTGTGATAAAAACCAGGATTGGCTTTCCTTTGGAGCCCCCTGAAGCCAGGAGCCAAGTCTTTTCTTCTTTATCCTCAGCATCTAACACAGGCCAGACACACAGGTGGCACTCAAGACATTATCCTTTTCATTAGATACTGTGGGTGGTATCTACAATTTAAATTATTAAAGTGTAATTGTTAAACACCTTTGTGGTCTAAACTTGTCTTCTTTCCAGGCCACAGGTCCCAGACAGGCCATCCCAGAACTATCCCTGTTGGTCTCAATTCCCTTGGCAGTGTTTGTCAAGAGCTCTTTCAATTTACTGTTGGTTTTCAGTCACTAAGCTGTGTCTAACTCCTTGCGATCCCATGGACTGCAGCATGCCAGGCTCCTCTGTCCTCCAAAAATTAAAAATAAAATTTAAATGACTCGTGGTTCTTCCCCACAAGGCTCTCACATCATGACAAAAGAGTGTAAGACATAAAAGCATTGCTAATGATTAAATACATACATGATACATCCTGTGTCAGAATATTTGGCTTTTACCAGGAGTCTTCCATCCTTTCTTTATCCAGACCCTCTCCCAAAGGAGGTTGGTATGTGATAATTCGACCAGGGAGGAGAGGAGAGATGGGCTGGTATTCCAAATCTTAGCACTTTCTGTTTACCACACTACTTTCTGCTTACCACTGGATTAGCAAAAAAATGTGTTTGGGTTTTTCCATACCAGCTTTTGACAGACACATATGAACTTTTTGGCCAGACCAATACTTCTATTTGGCCAGACCGCTTGGAGGAGGGCATGACATGTGCTGATTTCACCCACCTCCCTCCCACCTCCCCCTCCCCCCACCCCACCCCACTACCGGGTGTTTGCAGGAGAGGCTGGGAGTGTGTGTTGGATTTTGATGATGAGGGTCAAGGACCAGGAAACCTGAGAAGGAGAGTGAAGGGCATTCCCTTTGGAAGCAGACACTCCTCTGGCAAGATAGTACGTCTTGGAAGAAGAACCAGGTACTCAAGAGGGGCCATGTCCATAAAAGAGCCTGAAGAGGTGGGATTTGGGTGTGCTGACCAGGGTGGGAGGTGGAGATGGCCTCTGGCTATGGGCTGTGGTTCAGGAGGCATCTCGTGGGAAGCCTAGGTGGGTTGCCCTGCCAGTTACTGTGTGTACTTATTTCCCTAGTCTTATTCAGGAGCTTGTAGTGGCGTCTTGGTTAAATATTCCTGCCTGTTACCAGGTGCTGCCCACAGGGAAATAAGTGAAAAGCTGCAAGTCATTAAAATTTAGACAGGGAGTGGCACCACCTGAGGCCACTGTGGTGATGATGGCAGCAGTGACTTGCCAGGAGTCCCCAGGGAGCAGCTGAGTATCAGAAGACAGGAGTCAAGGCTCCCAAACCCTGCCTTCCCTCCCCAGCCGTGCCCACATGACAGACACTCCCCCACCCCAGTTAGTTTTATGAAAGGAGGCAGCAGGTTGTGCTTTATCAGGGCAGCTGGCTTTGGGCCAGCACAGGTTGGCAGAAAGACTCTGTTTCTACCAGCAGTCTCCATTTCCCCAAGAAGCAGGAGGACCAGGAGGATGCTGCAGTGAGTGGCACAGTGGGTGATCACAAAGCAGGACACGAGGGACTTGCGAAAATCTGCCTTCCAGATATATCTCACAAGGTATTTGAAACAACTGTTGGTGGCTGTGCAGGACACGGGTGTGGAGCGCTGTCTAAAAAGCCCACTGCTCTCTGAGGCCTAATTTGTCACACTCAGGTCGGGGACAAGTATGGGCATGTTCTTGAGTGAGTCTCTGTTTTGTCACTTTCCGAGGGAGAGATTTCCCAAGCCCAGCAGATCTCCATCACCACACCCCCCACCGTTGTGTTCTCACAGCTGTGAGCTGTGTTGCTGTCACCAGTTCGTGGAGGAGAGACTTCCAGCATAGACAGGACTCCTGGTTGAGCTGAGAGCAAGCTGAGTCCTGGATAAGGTTTTAGAGGCAAAAACAAACAACTCAGGTAGCAAAGCTGGGGCAGGCCCATTTGCAACCGAGGCTGACTCAGAAGAGAATTCCCTTCCAGAATCCAAGATTCCAGAGCCCAGGGGCTAATGTCCTGGAATCAGGCTCAACATGTAATCAAGGCTATGAAAAAGGAGACCATCTTTGCCTGTCATTTTTCACTAAATTGTGGGGGAAATGATGATTAACTAGAGCCCATGGCAAACAGTTTCTTAAAATACCAAGGAGAGCAGCCACATACCATTCAGAGGTGTACTGCGACTGTGGCTACAGGAGCAACAAAGGCATCTCATCTGTAGATGTAGCTCCCATCTACAGATCCAAAATTTCCTCCTGCCAGTTGGGTTTTCAATCCAAGAAAGGATTGAGAGGCATTGAGATTCCAGTTCTGGATTATCCCTGCAAGTGCTGCCTCTCCAAATACATCTCATCCAGCTACAAAGCGGGGTCTTGGGAAAACAAATGGTCTTATAAACCTGAAAATAGCCAAAGCAGCACATTATTTTGAGTCATATCATTGCAGTTCTGCTGAAACTCTTAGTTTATTTCCACCTGGGATTTTTGCACAGGATGAGATTGGTGAGGAGTAGGTGGGAGCCTCTCCAGGCACTACTGAGATGAGAGAAGAATAGAATGGAGTGGGTGCTGAGAAAATCCACGAGGCAACTTGACTTAATTCATACCAAGACCTTTCCCTCCAGATGACCTCCACTCCTGTGGAGTGGAGATGGCCCCCGCTGGTGAGAAACTCAAAATCTCGCACCTGTCCAAAGACTAAGGAGGAAAATGTGCTTCCATAGATGGCAAAGGCACTGGAGAGAGGCACAGAATTTTTACTTTTAATAAAAATAAAATTGGATACTGTGTTGAAGGAAATGAAAATGGACTTCTGAAAAGAGATACATTTGTGGTTCTGATCAATGAAACAGAGTCTTCTGGGTTTCATAGACTGGGGCACATATCCTATAAAAACTGATAACTCAAAAAAGAGAGAGAGAGAGAGAGAGAGATGGGAATTCTGGACAAGCTGTGCTCCTGTCTCCTGGACAGAGATCTCCAAATTAAATTGCTTACATGCTAGCCGTGCTTGACAAGTGTCTGATTTGGCCTTTTCCACCCAAGTCCTTGGTGGTAGGCAGTTTGGCATCCACATTGTGCCTCTATCCTCAGACCATGATGTTCTTTGCTGGCCATCAGACCCTTTCATTTGCCAAGTGCCTCCTGGCCTTGTCCAGCAGAGTATCTTTGCCAAGCTCTAGGCACTCCGCCCTCCCAACTATAACATCCTGCCTCCCTTTGAGTCCAGTGCTCTAACCAAGCCACTTGCAGCTTGGAAATAAATGGAAGTCCACAAATCGGAGTGTGAGCAGCTGGCCTCTTCCTCTACTTGCAGACAAGGTCATGGCTAATGCAGTTCACTCCAGAGGAAGCTAAAGAGGACAGATATTAGGAATCTTTCCTCTTCTTGGAAATTATTCTTATTGCTTTTCAAAAAAATTTACAATTAAGGGGACTGAATTACAAGTGTATGTAAAATGACCATCAATTAGATCTTGAACAGAGAATCATATTTCAGATATTACAGTTTTAAACTTATATCCTCAAAAACCCCTAAGAATTGTGTGCTCCCAGAGAAGTTAATCCCTTTAGCCCTGAAATACTCAACATGCACACGCGCACACACACACACACACACAATTTTTTTTCAGGATGCCCAAATCTTTACAAAAACTGAAATTTGATTCTCTGATGTGGAAACAAACATGAGTCAATCCCGCTTCTTAACAGACTGCCATGTGTGAAAATGGCTTCAATGGGAACAATAAAGGTATTATGATGACTTTTTTCTTGTATTAATCTTCTGGGTCTCATGGGGAGTTCACCCTCCCTGGACTGTAGGAGGCAGAGGCAGTGGACATCTCACACAAAACCCCCCTTTTGGGAATGGCTGGAACATCCCCCAACAAGCTAGACAGTAAATCACTGGTCTCTGTTTGCAGGATGGTTTTCAATTGAATTCAGCAAGTATTTATTGAGCTCCTTGCTGTGTCCCAGGCCAGAGCTAAGCTAAGCTATGAGCAGGATGAAAGATGGAGAAGTACCTCCACCTCCCTCACCTTGGTGCAGGGTGGATTGATGGTTCCAGCTGGAGAGCATGGTGAGCCAGGCTGTAGGGAGAAGCTCCCTGACCTCAGCGAGGTCAGGCTTTGGGATATATCAGGTTTTAGGGTTTGTTTCCACACTATTCACCCCAAGTCCCCAGCAAGTTGCATTTGAGGCAGCATGGAAGGAAAAGGTAATTCAACACTCCCATCCCCAGACCAGAGGCAGAGGGAAGAGGAAAGGTAAGACGTGGCTGGCTATGGTCTGAAGAGTAGTCAGACTTGTAGCCCAGGAGTAAGGCAAGGAGTGGATTAAAAATTCACTCTGTTCCCCAGCTGTTGAAGGCCAACCAGGAAAATCCCCTGAATCCATTGGATCCCCCAAATTTCATTTCCAGAGGGCAATTGCTCCTCAGTGATAATGGCCCTAGGGATCTCAGCTCTCTTCAGTGTGGTATTGGATAATTTCAATTATGATAAAGAACACAAGCTCCAGGGTAAGTCTTCTTGGGATTAAATCCTGGCCCTGACACTTATAAACCTCTATTTTCCCACCTATAAAGGAGGATAAGAGTAATAACACCTCCTTGATAGGGATAAAATGAAGCCCAAAGAGATCATCTAAGTCAAGTAAGCACAGGACCAGGCACCAGGATTCAGTAATGTTGCCTAGTGTTTCATTTATTTCTTCAGCAAATATATAAGTGCCTACTAAGACTGATGTCAAGCCTCCATGTTCTTTAGACCTCACAGAAACAAATGCAACAGAATCCTGTCCTGTGGGAATGTATGAAGAGAAGAGTGATGCCAATTACCCTGCCATTGGAGAGTGCTATGAGAAACGAAGCCAGGAGGCTGTTGGGACATGAAGGTCCCCTGGCCCAGTCAGGTTTCTTGCAGGGTTCAACTCCTAGTTTGCCTTAAAAGGGGAATAGAACTCACTTGGTGTAGAGAAATAAGAGGAATCAGAAGGGCACCTAAGAAAGGCATTATTGACAAGCTCCCAACAGACAGAGCTTATAGAGGCTGAATAACTAGGAATCTTTGGCGGTAACTCAATCCATGGGAAACAAATGCTGGGACTGAGGGCAATGGAGTCCAGAAATATTTAGGAAGTAAAATTGGCAGAACTCCAAGGTTGGTGGGATGTAGACCATGGAGAGAAAAATCCAGACTGGGCTTCTAGTGTGGGAATATGAGTGGAGGCTGGTGCCAGTGTCAGAAACAGTGCAAGCAAGAGAAGGGCATGAGGGTAAGGAGCTTGGGTCTGGAGCAAGCTGGATTGGGCGCCAGAGGTGGGGCAGTCAGGATGCAGGGCAAGGTGACTATGATGATGGGGACTGAAGTGGGTGACTGGGCAGATAGAGTGCCCAAGCAGGAAGGGCTGCAGCCTGCTTCTGCTGGAACTCTAGAGGGATCCCTCACCCTCTGCCATCCAGCACTGGCTCCAGCCATGATGCTGGATATGGCTGCTGGACATCCTGAGCATGCCTGCTGAAGAAATGTGAAGGCATCATAACTTTTCCATTACTTGCATGGACCAGGTCCATGAAGACACTGGTCCTCTTGCCTCCTGCCCCTGCCCTCAAATGCATCCTCTCTACCTCTGCAGACTGACCTCTTTACAAGACTACATAAACCAGTTTACTTCCTTGCTTAATAATCTTCGATGGCTCCCCAGTGCCTTCACAATTCAAGCAAATCTCTACAGAATGGAGACTCGGTAACTTTCTGTTCAAATAGTGTCTACATGGTTTTCAAACAACTCAGCAGAAAAAGGAACAAGTGTAATCAGCTCCCTGGATACTTTAGAACAGTAGAGATGGTTTCAGAATCCTTTAGTATCTTCAGCCCCTTTATCACATTGAGCAATATCCCAGCCCCCAAAATTGTCAGGCATGAGTGTGTTCTAGAATTTCGGTAAAGGGGAGGACTCCCTGCCTTATGCAAGGTCTTCATGTTGTGGCCCCTGCCACCACTCTTTCTCCCTTTCTCCCTCTTCACACCCACTGTCACCCCTCAGGAAAATGCAGAAGAGCTGCACATCTCTGATGCCACCCTTCTCATACCAGACACCCACATGCCTTTACTTTTTTTGCTCTAACCCTAATACTCTTTCATCAACTCCTCTCCCACTTTTTTTTTTTTGGCCAGACTATTTAAGACATCTTGAAACTCACTTCCTTCAGATTCTTCCAGAAACATCTGATGCTCCAGGTCAATTAGGTATCTTGCTTCTCTACTCCTACACCTGGGCTTCCTTCCCTTCACCATGTCACATCCCACACTGCTGTCCTTGCTGTCTCCTCCTCTAGGTGGTGAGTTCCTTAAGGCCAGAGGCTGCATCCTGGCCCTCTTAGTGTCACGACAGAAACCCAGCATGGAGTGGTGCTGACCCAATAAGGCATAGTAGTTAAAATAAAGGCACCACCTAAAGTTGAGAATTAAATTTTATTTTGTTTGGTGGACTTTTTGAGGACTCAAGCCCAGGAGGCAGCCTCTCAGATAACTCTGAGGGACTGCTTCCAAGAGGAAAGGGAGGAGCCAGGATACACAAGAGTTTTGCACAAAAACCACATAGTTGCAACATCAAAGATTATCATTAAAGAAACCAGACACCCCAAGTTAATCAACTAAGTGCTTTTCTCTGCATGGGAAAATGCAAGAGTCTAGGCTCAATGAAATCATTCTTTAGATAGGCACCTTCGTATCCTGTTTTTGTCCATCCTGAATCCCCTCGGTGGGCACAGGTCGGGTCTGCAGTGACTGCCAGCTTGATGGCTACAGCATCCTTTGTTTACTGATATGGCAGGCAGCAGTTTTTGTCCACAGAGACATCCAGAATAGATAAACTAATTTCTCTAAAAACTCATGACTGAGTGCGTTTCCCTGGCATGAGGTTCATCTAAATGCCTGACAACTGCTCAACAGTTGTAACAGTCAGCAAGACGGGCAGTAGCGTCCATTGCTGAGCATGAGACCTTGTTAGCACACCGAGGCGGGTGTTGCTGTAGGAAGTACTGTTTGCTAAAGGGTGGCAGAAACAGGATTATGAACTGGAGCAAGTGGCCTTTTGGGAGAGGCATCATTTAATGGTTTTATCTTGTCTTCCCCATTATTCTGAGAAACTGGGGCAGAAAAGGAATATTAGACATTATTCAAAGAAATTAAGTTCATATCTTTCCATTTAGACAGTGTCTGCATGGTTTCTAAAGTAGATGGAAAACTGGAAAGGAAGTCCCTTGCTCAGTTATCTTAGACTGAGTAGGTGTGGTCTCAGAATCCCCCAGCATCTTCAGCCTTTTCATTCTGGTGGGTGACACCCTGGCCCCACACAGCCCAACACTCCAGGGAGTCCTTCCTGGCATTTTAGAATCACTAAAGAATCTTCGAGACCAGAGAATCCTGTAGTCTCATTACAAATATCAAAAGAACTAATGCTCAGGCACACTTTAAAGCACATGCATACTCCATCCGATTCGAATAGGAAATGGCAACCCACTCCAGTATTCTTGCCTGTGAAACCCTATGGACAGAGGAGCCTGGAGGGCTGCAGAGTCAGACACAACTAAGTACACTCCATCCGATTAAGAGCATATCTAAAATATCAAGGAATTTCACAGTATTCCAAGGTCAAAGGATTAAAGATGTATTCCTTTAAGAGTTTTGAGTATGAGGTTCCTCCCTCTAGGAGCTCAAAGTCTGGTGAGGAAACAGATAATTGAAACAGGAAATCATAAGCAAAGTACAAGAATTAGTGTAAGCACTAGCAAGAGCAGACAGTCAACTCAGAACAGGAAAATCATCCTAGTCTCTTACAGTTGGAAATATCTGGACTGAGCCCTCAGGTGTGCGTAGCCAGGTAAAGAGGTAAGGTGAGTGGGCAGCATGGTGTCCTAGAAAAAAAGGTACTGAATATATTACAAAAGGCTTGAGATAAGAAATCATGGCAAGTTTTGAAGATAACAAATGGTTCAGAAAAACTGAACCTTGGATTCAGAGAAGATTAGGTAAGGAGGGATGAGCCAGGAAGCTTGAAAAGGGAGCCTAGGCCAAACTGAAGTGACTTGTATTATATCGGTAAGGCTCAGTGATGCTGAGCAATTCAGACCTTTTTTTCTAAAGTCAATGGGGAGAAATTGAAGAGCAGTGATATGAGCAGGGAAGCATTTTAAACCACTTCAGTCTGGCTGCAGGGGGAGAAAGGACTTGAGAACCAATAGGAAGCCACAGCCAGACAAGAGAGGAACTGAGAAGGGGCAGCAGGAATGGAGGAAAGGGGGCATTGAGAAACATTTAAAAAGTTGACTTGAGAGTTCTTGGTTATTAATTGATGTGAGAGGTTAGGAATAGGAAGGAATCAAGGGTGATATCAGGTTCTGAGTTGAGTGACTGAATGATGTCAATTCTGTGAATGAAGAACACCCAAAAGGAGACACCAGGATGGGATCAGGACATAAGAACTATCATTTACTGAGCACTTACTATATGCCAGGATTAAGATCAATGCTTTTCATGTTATTACCTAATGTAATCCTTGACAAGTAGTGCAAGTGTTGGTCACTCAGTTGTGTCCAACTCTTTGTGACCCTATGGACTATAGCCTGCCAGGCTCCTCTGTCCATGGAATTCTTCAGGCAAGAATACTGGAGTGGGTAGCCATTCCCTTCTCAAGGGGATCTTCCTGACCCAGGGATTGAACTCAAGTCTCCTACACTGCAGGTAGATTCTATACCATCTGAGCCATTACTACAAATGTTATCAAGTAGGTGATATTTTCTACCTAGTTTACAAATAAGATACTGCAGCACAGAGATACTGAATATTTTTTTTCCAGTATCTCATAACTCCTAAGTGACTGAACCAGGATTCAGACATAGGATTGGGTGGAAATCAACAATCCTGTTCAGTTTTGAATGCTAATTAGACATACAAATGGAGCTATCAGATAGATAGCCAGAGCCCAGATTTCAGGAGGGAGGTCCACCCTAGTATCCTGGTTGTCAAGAGGAGAAAGGGCTTCAAGAAAGACAGAGTGATTGATAGTGCAAATGCTTCTAGGAGATGAATGCCAAGACAGAGACTGGATCTTAAATTTGGGAATATGGATGTCATGGATCTCAGCAAGAGTGGAATTAGGAAAAGTGGTGAAGACAAAAGCTCTTTGAAGTGGGCTCAAAAATAAAAATGGGAGGTAGGGTCATGGAGACAGTAACTATACACTTTTTCAAAGAGCTTTGCTACTGAAGGGATCAATTGGGCAGAAGAGAGGAGGTCTTGTTGTTAAAATGGCACATGCTTGCATGCTATTAAGAATGAGGCAATAGGGAAGGGAACTTTGATATTTTAAGAGAGAGAGACTGGAAAAGTCTAGGAGAAAAACTCAGATTCAGGTGGAATGGTTAGCTTCAGACAGGAGCAAAAGGGATGTCTCCATTGTCCTAAGTGGAATGGCTGAGTCTTTAGAGGCAAAAGGTTGGTGGATATTCTGGTGGAAATTTGGAGCTGTCTTCTCATTTTTTCTGTTTTATCAGTGAAAGAAGAAGCAAAATTACAGACTGAAAGTAAGGAAATGCCAGAAGTTTTAGAACAGAGGAAAGGTATGAAATATTGTCTACATCTGGGGACCTACTTGAGATCTGCAATGATGAATAAAATGAGACCTGATGTTTTTCTCCAGCTGTGTTTAGCTTCTAAGATGCAACTATAGAATGGGTAGAAAGTTGACTTTAACCAACAGGAATCAGATTCTTTTCATGGAAGTGCAATGAGAGGAGTGAGAAGCAAGGGTGTATTCAAGACTAAATAGTGATGAGATTCAAATTTGGAAATAAGGGAAACAGGGATGATGGATAGTGAAAATGTGTCTGGGCTCCATGTTAGGATCCCAGGGCGTCAAGGAATTGCTGGAGTGAAGTCAGGAAAGGAAATGGATGGGAAAATTGGCAGGGATCAGAGTTTGCTAAGCTTTAGGCTAAGACTTTGAGGTTACGGTCATAACTCACAAGAAGGTCTTCAGTGTCTCCAGGGGAGCGGATGACGAGGTGGAGTGGAGGACCATCTCAGCGGAGATGAGGCAGGTAAGCAACTGAGAGTTCACGAAATGGGATGCTTCATTGCACGGAAGTCAAAGTCACCAAAAATGATGGCAAGTGCAGACGATAAATATCGTGAGCCAGATGGATGACTTATATCCAAAGAAGAGTGAAAGGACAGTACATAACTGCAACAAATCAGATGATAGGCAAGGCAAACGGGAAGAAGGAAGAAAGGATCATCAGGATACATCAATCAGGAGTGAGGAGGACATCTAACTCAAATCTAGGCTCTGACAGAGAAAAGACAGCCTCTTGAGAGGGCTTCTAAGGAAGCCAGGTCCTTGGAGGAAAGTCCGCTACTGGCACAAGGAAGGAGGTGAAGGGACCATTCAGAGACAAGGTCTTTCCAGGCAGCTCAAGGCACATGTAGAGGGGGTTAGCCAGTGGGGAGTGGGCCACCCAGGGCTGTATGGTTAAGGAAAGAGACCCAGTGCCTGGGATCCACAGTGATGAGATTAATCCTGATTGTCCTTCTGGATTGCTGTGTCACAAGTCCTCTTCAGGGTGAACTGAATTTGAGGTGCCTGCAGGGCATCCAGGACCCATTGATGTCCAGTGGGTGGTGGCAGCTACAGGTCTGAGACAGAAAAGAGAGCATTAAGTTAGAGATGGAGTATTTCTGAAGAGTGGGCAGCTGGCAGGTAACTGTTGAAGCCATAGGAATGTGTCAGACCATCCCCAGATATGGATACTGTGAGAAGAGGACCCAGCACAAAATTCCCGGGAACACCAACATTAAAAAGTGGAAGAGATTAGAAATGTCACTCAGGAGACAGAAGGAGCATCCAGAGGAGATGGAGGAAAACTCCAAAGCTGTGGAGCCATGGAAGTTGCCTGTTGGAAATGCTGCAGAGAGGTCAGCTAAGGTAAGGAAGGAAAACTTTCCATTGCATTTAGCTACAGTCACTGGTGCCCTTGGAGAGAACCATTGCAGTGGCTCCATAAAGGAACAGACTGGGCTGGAAATTCCCCACTCCTACCCCCACCCCTTGCAGCAGCACCTTAAAAAATCTTGACTTCTGAACTTTTATTTTTTAACCTGGAAATAGGTGCACTGGTCCTAATCATATGGGGTTGTGATTAAGCAAAATTAAGCAAAAGTGTGTTTGGCAAAGAGCAAATATGGAATAAACAGTAGTTATGGTAAACAGAACAAAGAGTAGGTGTGCAATAAACAGCAATTACGGTAAACACTATAAGAATTTATTGCTGCTGCTTGGCTATAAAGGATCTGAGAAACAAGATTGGAGCCAGAATGTATGTCTCATAAATTTATCTTTGTTTCTTTAACATGGAATAGATTCAGTGAATCTATTCACTGAAGCGGAGATGGAAAATATAGCTGTAGAAAATGAAGAAAACTGTCCCTTGTTGAAATGAACCCATGACCTTAGCTGTATCAGCTCCATAGTGAGGAACAGAGCTGACTAGGAAATTTTCAGATACGTTTGGAAAAGCCACCAGGGTTCCCAGAAAGTGTAGATGTTTGGAAACCTTGGGAAATGCCATCCACAGCTTCAATAGACCTTATCATTCCAGCTAGAATATGGTTTCTAGAATGGAATGTTTCTGATTATACAGCCAGGCTATGATTTTCTGGTTTGTCGGAGGAAGATAGATTGTCGTGCATTGAATTCCTAATCAGATGCCTAATTTTGTCCATGGTACTGTAAATCTTGATGTGTTACCTGAAAAGAAACATTTGATTTCTAAAAAGTGAATATTATAGAACTTTCTATGACCCAGAGAGACTTGTGGAGCAGGCATAAGCCATGTGACATGGATTTTTGCCAGCTGTATTCAGGTGCTGAATAGAGAAAACAGCAAATGCTGATCCTGGCCAAGTGTCACCCTGGGTCCAGTGACCCCTCACCTTTAACTTCAATTGCTTAAAGTCTTAATTAGCACCAGGAATAAATCAGGAGACAATGCTACTCTTTAGCAAATAAAGTACAGAATAGTTAATAATTCACATCAGAGTCACCAGGGTATTTTTGGTCTCTAAAGGGTCTGCAGGAAAATCATCCAAATTTCAGTCACCTCTCCAGGCCTGGGGGGAGAGGAAAGGTGAGATCAGAAGAATACAAAAGCACTTGTAAGTTGTCAGGAAACCAACTTGACCAGAATTTTCAAGGTTAACACAGTTTACCTCCTCCAGGAAGTCCTCCCTGATAGGCTTAGGTCAGCTCTGTGTCCCCATGATCTCCCATGCTTAAACTCTCAAAGCTCTTACTTATTGAAAGTTCCAGAATGTCTTTACAAAAATGGATGAATGTCCTTCAATATGGTGAGCAAAGTCCACTTGGAGCTGTATTTCCCTATCCTTTTACAGAAGATTGAGGAAAGACCAATTGTCCATGTCAACAGCTGCGGGGGGAGGGGCCACTGGAACACTAAGAAAAACCTCCAACTGGTACATGCCTGCCTATTCCAAGTTCTCAGGAAGATTTTGTTGAAATTATGTAATTGATGGAATATTTTGTTCATGGCCTTAATCACCTCTTGTCCTTCAGTTCTTTGAACTCATATCCCTCTCTGCTGTGGTCTTTTGTCTGCTGCTTTGAGAAGCTCTGGAAGGTGACAGAGCAGGTTGAATTGGTATCAATCAGAAAGGGCCTTAAAAAGAGGTACTGAGGTTCTAGACTGGTCTCCAATAAAAGTTAAGAGTTTTTAGAGTAAAATCAAGGGAGGAACGTTGTAAGCAGTAAGAGGCCTGAGCACAGTGGAGAGCAGAGGGACTCGGGAGAGCTCAGATGTGACCGCAGCACAAGGCAGGACAGTGTGTATATGTGAACCACTGACCATGTTCTGAGGGGTCTGGAGTGCAGCTCCAGGACTGTGAATATAAGTTAGTGGGCAATGAGAGCCGAGGAAGGTTCTGAAGGGGAAAACGTGAAGGTGCTAGTCACTCAGTTGTGTCTGACTCTTTGCAACCCCATGGACTGCAGCCCACCAGGCTCCTCTGTCCACGGGATTATCCAGGCATGAATACTGGAGTGGGTTGCCAGTCCCTTCTCCAGGGCATTTTCCTGACCCAGGGATCGAACGCAGTTCTCCTGCATTGCAGGCAAATTCTTTACCATCTGAGCCACCAGCGAAAGCAGATGGCTTTCTGACAAAAACTGTCCTTTACAAGACAAGATTGCCCAAATTTATTTGCATTAAAAGAATAACTTTCTTAAGTATCCATTGTTTAAATACTAAGCACTTCTAGGAATAGTCACTATTGATTGAAATTGAGGCACGTGGTTCTCTTTCATAGGTAGTACACACAAGGTCATTCATTTGACAAATTTGTAACTGAGTCTATACGGCACACATCACACTGAAGCAGGCACCATGAGGGTGCAAAGATGTGTAGAAGCAGATTCCTGCCCTCCAGAAGCTTAACACTCAGAGAAAAGATAGGGCGACTATAGTAACACAAATATCTGTGTGATCAGAAGTAGCGGAAACCTACCCAAGTTAGCTACAACTGGTAGCAGACGTAAGCTGTGGAAGTGTTCATGATAAAGACACAGAGGTGACTCAAGGACCCGGGAAAGGGCAGAGCCTCTGAGCCTCCCCAAGGGCTGACAGAGGAGACGAGGGGCAGCTCACCCTACCCACCACCCCCGTTCCTCACCTGTGGCCACCACACTGCAGCACAGACGGCTGCCCCACATGACTGGCTTCCAGTCACTCCTCAAAACACTTGAAGTCAATGCCTTTCGGACTCAAGGTAGGATTTCCAAGACACAGAACCCAGTTGGCCTGATTTGGGTCAGATGTCCAGCCTGGTCCAATCAGCTGTGGGGTGGAGACGGGTCACGTGGTGTAACCATGACCCCCCTCTCCTGTGGCAGTGGGTGGCACTGTCCAAACAGGAGGCCATTGTGGGGTAGACAGACACCCCCTAACACGCCACCCTCACCAGTGTGATCTCAGGACTTCAGAGGGCAAGTCGTCTGGGGTTCAGAGGAGTGCTTGGAACCTTCCTGCCCTCAAGGATCGAGGACCTGCCAGAGGGGAAAAGCCGACTGGCAAGATAGACTTGGGAGGAGGGAGCTCACACCACATCCAACGGGTGCAGCTTTATCTTTTCATGAAGGACTGAATACTGTTCTGTCCACATGAAGTCTGCAAATAGAGTCAAATTAAAAGAAGAGGAAAACAGAAAAGGACTTCATCATTGACAGTCTCGACACCAGCCTCTTTGTACCTTTGCCCCAGGAGGAAGGATAAATGTCTCACGGAGAGGGTCAGTCTGGGAGACTTTGTGGCACAAGATGACCAGCATAAGATCTCTGGTGGGATCCTCAGAGATGACCGTGCAGGCACCCGAACTGGCAGCAGAGAGGGCCCCACAGGGCAGCCTTTGTGAGACGGGAGGGTTGGCACTGCCAGACTCTGCTCTGCCCAGGCGTGGTCCCAGCACAGAGATGAGGAAGCCGAGTGTCAAGCACCATCTCTACAGTGTACAATTCTGAAAGATACAACATGTTCTTTCAGACCTGAAATCACCATAGAGGATGTTCAGGGCTGGGACCTAGCAGTGGTCATAGGCATCATCAGGTACAAACACAGGGACCAGCTGGGCCTAGAGGGGGATCTTCCAGACTCCTCATGGAGTGCTGCTTCTCCTGTGATCACTACCTCCATGACCCAGCCTTGCTGGAGCTGACCTTCTGTAGTGTCACAGGTTTACTTAGTGTTGGCCAAGACCAACTTCACAACCACTCAATCCTCATTCACTGTCACACTTTCCATCTTAGGGCTTCTTCCTTCAAACTTTTTTTTCTTCCCTCCTTCATTTATTCATGCATCAAATACTTGTTGTAGTACTCCTATGTGCCAGGCACTGTGTGAGGACCATATGATTGATAAAGGCAGTCCCTCTCCTCATGGACTTCTTAGATGATGAGAACAGAAAGAAACTCACACACACAGAAGAAATAGACTAGTAAAGGTAAAGATGCTTCCCTGGTGGCTCAGACGGTAAAGAATCTGCCTTCAGTGCGGGAGACCTGGGTTCGATCCCTGGGTTGGGAAGATCTCTTGGAGGAGGGCATGGCAATCCACTCCAGTATTCTTGCTTGGAGAATCCCCATGGACAGAGGAGGCTGGGGGGGCTACAGCCCATGGTGTCGCAAAGAGTCAGGCATGACTGAGCGACTAAGCACAGCACAGCAAAGGTAAAAATAAGTCCCCTAAAGAAAAATATCAAACTGTAGAAGAAAGGGGCTAGGGGCTATTTTAGATGATCTGGCATAGATGGTAAATCATCTTGCCAGTCTCTCTAAGGAGAGGACACTTAAAACCTAAATGATAAGAAGCTGGCCCTGGTAAGTGTCATTTCAGGCAACACTCAGCATGTGCAAAGGCCCTGAGGTCAATGTGAGATTGGTGGGTCGAGGTGGAGTCCAGTGACTGAGGGAGGGCCATGTGAGATGAGGACAGAAATATACAGGGGCAGGTCATGGAGGCCTGAAACCATGGTAGGTGCTGAATTTTGTGCAACATGAAATGGGAGCATTTAAAGGGTTTTAAGCAGACATCTGTTACCAGACAATTTAAATATTAAGAATAAACTTCCAGCAGCTGTGCAAAGAGTGGATGAGAGCAGAGTGAATGCAGGAAGATCAGTTAGGAGGCTTCCATGGTGTCTCTAGGTGAGAGAAATGGTGCTAGATGAGGAGGAGGACTGTGGAGATGAAGAAATGTGGACAGATTAGAGAAACAGATGACAAGATAGTGCTGTGTGCTGGTCAGCTGTAGAGGCTGAAGGGGCTGAAGGGCTCCTAGGTTTCTGGGAAGGCAGGAAAGCACTGTGTTCTGGAGGGAATAATTAAGAGTTCCAATTTGGAAGGGTTAAGTTTGTCACGTCTTTGAACTTTCTAGGTACAATCAGGTTTGTGCAAAACTGGAGTGCTGAGGAGACCTCTGGGCTGAATTGTACATTTCATTGCAGGGAGAAGCCTCTAAAATGAGCTTCCATAAAGTGGCTTTGTTAAGAGGATTCAGAGGACTCTCACCAAACCTGAGGGCACAGATTGCAGACAGGCTTCCCAGGGAGCTACAGTCAGCAAACCCTGAGGACAGAGACCACGAACGTGCAGTGTCTCTGCTTCTGCGACTTGATGGATGCCTATGGACTGGCTAAGTCTGGGACGCCAGTCTGTCTTTATGTCCCTCTTTCTCGATGTCTGCTGTGTGTGTTTCTGCATTTTTTTCCACATGTCTATTTGCCTCTGAATGTGTGTCTATGGGAGCCTATGGGAGTAGGTGTGGGCTTCTCCTTGGGTCTTTGGTCTCCAGGATTAGTTCTCTCCTTTCTTCTCTTCATCTGTTCAAGAGTATTTGTGTGCTTCCGTCCTGTCCTGTCTGTCACTGCTGGTCTGTCTCTCCAGCAGTACTGTCTCTTAAACAAAGTGTCAGGTAATATAAAATGACTGTGTGCTACTGATGAACAGAGCACGAAGGTCCTGGCCAATGGAAAAGAGAAAGAGGACAAAAGACTTTGAAAAAAAGAGAAAATGATCACTATTCAGAAATATAATAAACATCTAACTAGAAACACTAGCAGGATCGAGCATAATAGGGAAGCTTGGCATAATGCTGGATTAAAGGCAATCCAGCAATCAAACTCTGAAAGTTGGTATCATTTCTTTACATGTTTCTTTATACAAGTGATAACCAATTAGCAAATGTAATTTTTAAAAAATATTAGGCATCTGTGAAAAAATATACAGTTAATATTCTTGATGGCAAAACATTGAATGCTTTTCTGAAGATTGGGAATAGTTCAAAGGTATCTCATCTCATCAGTTTTGTACAATGTTTTACTGCAAATCCTTACACACAAAAAATAGTTTAAGAGAATTTAGACCTAAATGTAAAAGCTAGAAGCATTAATTTTCTTTAGTAAGATAAAACATACAGTAATATCTTTGTGACCATGAGTAAGTAAAGATTTTAAAATTGAAATGCAAAAGGAACCAACCATAAAAGGAAAAAAGATAAATCAGGCTTCCACAAAATTAATATTGGTTTTTTTTTTGCTCATTAAAAGTAACCATTAAAAAAAAAAGTAACCATTAAGAAAATGAAAAGTCAAGATACAAACTGGAAAGAATATTCATAATATATTTATCTGACAAAAGGTTCATATCCAACAGACTGAAGTGGGGAAGATGTGCTGAGAATTTCTACAAGTCAACAGCGAAAAGATAACTCAAGAAGAAAAGTGGACAAAGGATATGAAAAGTCACTTCACAAAAAATTAGGCAATAAGCACATGCAAGTGTGCTCAGCATCATTAGTCATCAAGGAAATGCAAATTAAAAATCACAATGAGACACGCTTCATATCCACTGACATAGCTTCTGTCTAAAACTGATAAATACAAATATCAGTGAGGGTGTGGAGCAACTGGAACTCTCAGACATTACTGGTGGAATGTAAAATCCTACCTTAGTTTTAAAGGATAGTTTATCAATGTGTTATTAATTTAGACATAAACCTACACTAAGACCCAGCAATTCTCCTAGGTATCTATCAAAAAGAAATGAAAACCTACGTCTACAAAAAGACTTCAACATTAATGTTTATAGAAACTTTTACATAATATATAAAAATAGAGAGACTCCAAATGTTTATCAAGAGACAAATGAAAAACAAATCAACTCAGCAAAAAGGAATGAAATGCTAATATTTACATCAATGAATAAAAAACACTAGACATAAAAGAATACAGACTAACTCCATTTATATAAAGTTCTAAATCACATAAAACTAATGATATATATGGAATTTAGAAAGACGGTAACGAGAACCCAGCATGCGAGACAGCAAAAGAAACACAGTTGTATAGAACAGACTCGTGGACTCTGTGGATGAAGGCAAGGGTGGGATGATATGGGAGAATGACATTGAAACATGTTAATTATCATATGTGTAATCAATCGCCAGCCCAGGATTGATGCTCGGGGCTGGTGCATCGAGATTTCCCAGGGGGAGGGAGGAGGGAGGGAAGAGGGAGGGGGGTTCTGGAGGGGGAGCATATGTAAACCCATGGCGATATCATGTCATTGTATGGCAAAACTAATAAAAAAAAAACTAATGATAATAGTACAAAACAGAAAATAATCATGGTTTGGGGTGGAATTAACAGAAGAGCTCAGGGAAATTTTCCAGGGCACTAAAAATACTCTACATATTAAAGTTGTCTTAACTAATTCTGGAATTTTATTCTTCCATATAAATTATTGAGATATAATGTTGAAAGATCCTATGTTTTCAGTTAAATGTTAAATTTTGAAAGCTATATGTAAATGTTGGTGTATACAAGTTACAGCTCGATAAATCTTATGGAAAAATAAAAACCCATAGTTAAATAGGATAATCTTAATAAAGAAGTATAACAAGGAAAAATGTGCTTTATCAGATAATAAAATATACTATAAAACCATAGTAATAAAAACAGCCTGGCATTGTTCTACAAGTAGATTATGGATCAATAGAACAGAATAAAGAGCCAAGATAGACTATTATCATATCTTTTGCATAACAAAATAACACTATAAATGAAATAAAATATTGGTTTAATAACAGTGTTTAAAAAAAGGAATACAAGAAAATAAAGCTGGATTCCCATTTAAATGTCACTTTATTCCACATAGATAAAAGATCTAAGCATCTAGGACATTGTTATGACATAGAAGTAGGATAGCAATTCTTAAATAAAGCTTCAAAAATACAAACCATGCAGCAAAATTAGCTGGATTTGATCATGTCAAAATTAAGTATTTTTCAATTCAGTGAAAGGCATTTTGGAAAGTTATTAAATGACAGAATGAAAGCACATATTTGTGGCATTTAATATCAAAAAGGAATTAATTATTTATAGTACACAAGAAGCTTCTATAAATCAAAAGCAATATAGATAGCAATCCCATATTAAAAATGTTCAATGATACAATTTAGCAATTTATAGGAAAGAAAACTCAAAATGCTGAAACTTGTTATTTACTAGGGAAATATTGATTAACAAAGAACTATCTCTTTATACTTAGTGACTGGTAAAATTGAAAAACTGGATAATGCTAAGTACTGGAGGGGATTGGGGTATGGAAATTTCTGTGTACTGCTGGTGGGAGGGGTGCAGCCATTCTAGAAAAGTCTAGTAATATTAATTTAAACTAGATATTGAAATACCTATGACCCTATATATTTCTTCAGTATACATCTAAAGAAATTCTCACACAATCCAAGGTGCACAAGTATGAGGATGCTGGGTTGTTCCCAGGGGGTTGGAAGAGTGGTTAGGTATATCATAGTGAATGCACATCCTGACATACATACCACTCAGCTGTTAGTAGCAATAGATCAAATGTGTACCTGGTGACAAAGATGGATCTGGAAAACACAGAACTCAGTAAAATAAGGAGAATTGAAATATATGAAACACTATCATTTAGGTAAATTTAAAATACAGGCACACAAAATGATAATATGCCTTTTGCAAAAGGGATTGCATTAAATGGGCTTCCCTTGTGGCTCAGCTGGTAAAGAATCCACCTGCAATGTGGGAGGCCTAGTTTCAATCCCTGGGTTGGGAAGATCCCCCAGTGAAGGGAAAGGCTACCCACTCTAGTATTCTGGCCTGGAGAATTCCATGGACTGAATAGTCCTTGGGATTGCAAAGAGTCGAACATGACTGGGTGACTTTCACTTTCACTTTGCATTAAACAATTTAGAAGGAATGATTGGTTGAAAAGAAAGAAGAATGGAGAATAAAAAAGAAAATGAAACAACAGAGAGAACTTGTAAGGACCGTGTTGATTTTGACTCATAGATAAAGAAGACTAACTCAAGCCTCTACACCTACAACTTAAAGCTAGTTGTAAGAATTCCTTCTTGGGGAAAGGACAATTATCTGGAAGGGAGAGTAAGAGCTATAAAGTCAACAGGTTACCAAGAGCCCACCGTGAACCAAATGATTACAAAGGAAGTGTCTTCATCTTCAATATTTTTCGAAGAAGGAATTGAAGTTCAGGGAAGTCAAACAACTTGTAAGAAGCTATGCCTGATTTCAGACTCAGCATCAAAATGAGCCATCACTTGGCTGTTACTGCCTTGACCAAGCCAACATAGTTGCTCACCAGGACTGCTGCCCTAGCCTCCTCACCATTCTCCCTGCTCCCACCCTTGCCCTATATTCGACTCCACACAGCAGCTGGAGCATCATTGTAAATCCCTGCAAATGTAAGTCAGATCATGTAAACTTCCCAGCTCAGAATGCTGCCAGGTTATCCCAGTCCCACATCATTCACAATGACATCTGAAATGCCTGTGTCCTACAAGGCCCTGATTGGCCTGGCCCCTGTCTAGCTTTCCAAGCTCATCTCTGATCACTCTCCATCTGACTCTTTCAGCTATCACATTGACCTTCTTGCTGTTTCTTAAACACTCCCAGGACAGTCCAACCTCAAGACTTGGCACTAACCTTTCCCTTTATTCTTACATCATATCAATCCCTTCACTCTGGTCTCTGCTCAAATATTACCTGCTAAGAAAGACCTTCTCCAACTACCTTATCAGTCATGTACCATCTTCTGTTCTTCATTTTTAATGCCTTACTCTGCTTTGCTTCTACCATTTATCCCTACCTGACAGCACATTATCTGTATTTTTGTTGGTTGGTTTATATTTATCTCCCTCATTAGGATGAGGGCAAAATACTGCTCTGAATCACATGCTTTGTACAATCCCTGGCCCAGGGAAAACCAGATCCAGTGTGTGTGGATGGATGTTTAGATATCTGAGCCTAGACCCAAGTTCTTTCCACTGGTCCACTCATAGCTTTCAAACAGGGCTTGGGGAAGGGGATATGGTAAAAATAGGGACAACAACAAATGTCTAGGTGGCAGTTTTGTGGGTCAGAGAGAGGAAAACTCAGAACCTGATGTGGCTAAACAAAGTGCAGATAGGAGGAAGAACCAGTAGACATTGAGATTTTAGGATTTTAGCCTCTCTGATCTTTCTGTTTCCAAAAAAGATGAAAACCAAACTGAGCAATATGTTCCCCCAGCCTTAGATCAACGCCTGAACTATGAACCTCAAGGGAGAAAGACTTCACCAGTGCTGTACAAAATTCCTTTCACAATAAGACCATCACAATAAGAAATCTGGCCGTATTGCAGGTATTAATGTCTCTTGCTACAATTTAATACCATTTCTTCCAAGAAATGTATTGTGTAATTGAGAAATAAATAAAGAGGTATATTGCTAGGGAAATCTAACATCATTTACACAATCAAATAAGAGATTTCCCCCTGGATTGTAATTATGTCTCTTGTTAATCCCAGCTGGCTCTCAGAACCTAGCTCTTGGGACTGAGCTTGGCAATCAGCTTCTATAAAGATGTCACTTAATGTGTGTCTTTCTTAAGGGACACTATTGATAGAACCATTAAGAGAAGAGATTCCATGGTGGGAGGAGAGAAAACCCTTTTCTCAATCATTCATTGACCTTCTGCTAAAAGCACATTCACTATTCATTTTTACCTATACTCAATGATGTTCTTAGGAGCCCTGGAAGAACTCTAGTCTGGCTACAAAATCCACCTTGCCTGCAAAATAAGACCAAACTAGTCTCCCTCCAGCATCCCCTGCCATGCCATCCTATGGATTCATTCCTTTTGAATGAAGCAATGCCACCTTCAGGTTCTGCATCTAAAATCTCAGCAACTGAAGATGAAAGAAACAAGTCCTTAATGTCTCAGTGTAATGGGCATGCGTTGCTTCTGCTGCATCCTTCAGCCATCCTCCTTCACATAGCTGCACTCATCTCATATACCCATCTCAATTTTCTTGCAGCAACCATCACCAGTTGTATCAGTTATTTTTTGCTGTAATAATGCCACATAACAAACAATCACAAACCTTAGTGTTCACAGAAATAAGCATCCATTGCTCATATGTCTGCAGTAACTGTAACTTTATCTTGTATGGGCTTGCTCACACTTGTGGGGACCACCTAGCTGTTTGCTATTCCAGGGCAATTGGAGTGATTTGATTCTGTCCCATGTGTCTCTCATATGCCTGGATATAGTCTTCCGTTGATGACGGAGGTACAAGAGAGCATGCTAAACATTCAAGGTCTCCTGAGGCCTTGGCTCAGAAATGGTACAATCTTACCAGCTATTGAATAAATGCAAGCTTAAACACAGACAAGGTACCTTTTGCACTTATCAAACTGGAAAGATGAAAAAATGTTGAGGCACAGGATTGGTGAAATGGAACTGAATCATCCCATTCTTGGTAGAGAGAGAATCGGTTGGTAAATCTCCTCTATGGTGACTTGTCCCTTAGATCTGGACACAACACAAACAGAGAAATGTACCAAGAAGAGTGTACAAGTGCACTTAGTACAATAGGTAAAAACTGGGACAAATTAAATGTCCAACATTAGGAGATGGATGAAATATAGTACTTACATGAAATGAAGTATCATATGTTACATATGGCATTATATAGGATAAGTATCAAATGTTGACTGCTCCTACTTTTGTTAAGAAACCACACACATATGTAGATAAGTAGTCATTGAAAAAAAGTTTAAAGGGGAATCCAAAACGTTCATTGCAAATATCTATCTCTGGGTAGAGAGTTGTAAGATATTTTATTTCTTTTTGCTTGTCTGTGTTATCTCATTTTCCCACAATAGGCCTGAATTAGGCATTTAATTTAAATCTTTAAAATTGTTGCAGGGAAGAACTGACTCCATGCTGGGTCTGTTTATTTTACTTTAACTTTTGCTCCCCATTGCTTTTATCCCTAAAAGGATACTGTCCATACATAATGACCTGCCTCAGGAAACCCCCATCCCTCTGCCTGAATGTGAAACCAAGATGCCTTTGTTCAGGACCCTGTCTGCTGTAGATGGCTACCAAAAGGAAGAAATTAACACACCCCCTCCCCAAGACTTGCTATTCCAGGAGATATTTGTAAGATTAATGGCCTTTGTACTTTACCTCCTCACAGCCCTTCCTCTCTGTTCTTTGAAGGAACCTGGTATCCAGACCCCAGTAAGATGGTTATTTTGAGACATTAGTCTGCCATCTTCTTCATCAGTGGGCTTTCTGTAAAGTCATATTCCTTGCCTCAACATTTTGTCTCTCAGTTAATTGACCTGTCTCATGACCAGCAATGTGAGCTTGAATCAGTAACAAAATGTGTAGGGTTGTCCATCCTATTGAAAATCTCTCTAGCTTGCAACTTTTTCAGGGAAGTTTTGCCCAAACTCCAAACTTCCCTGGCCCTTGACCTGGCCCTGCTCATCAAGGCTGGCATCATAACCATAACCCTTTCCAGTTTTTTTACTGCAGTGGGTTTATAGCCCTGTAACTGTCTAATTGGGGCTTCTCAGGTAGCTCAGTGGTAAAGAGTCCTACCTGCCAATGCAGGAGACTTGAGTTCAATCCCTGGATCAGGAATATCCCTTGGAAAAGGAAATGGTAACCCACTCCAGTATTCTTGGCTGGGAAAGCCCATGGACAGAGGAGCCTGGTGGGCTACATTCCATGGGGTCACAAAGAGTCAGGCACAACTTAGTGACTAAACAACAAAAACCATCTAATTCAGGAGAAGAAACTGCAATGCCAGTGGCTCCTGGCTCCCTAGCGCCATGTGGAATGGGCAGCCTGGTGACAAGTTTCACCCCAGGCTATGGTTCCATCCCCAGCTGCAGGAAACTAACCTGCTCCTTTCTGCAGGAAGCAGAGTACCCCAGGTGAGGAGTGCATTTCCAGCCCGAGTTGCCACTTAGTACTCTTGGGAACAGGAGCCCTGTGCAGAATGCACTGAGGAGCCCATCACTCAAATATACCTGGTGGCAGACAATTTGCAAAGCAAGCAAGCTGTTTGTAGAGTGAATAATCACTCTAGCATTTGAATTTCACTCACAAGGAATGTTAACAGCACATTGTAAACATTATTCATGTTAATATTGTTTTTTTCAATCCTTCATTTCCAGATGAAACATTTCTTTCATCTGTCCCAGATCCAAAGCTTATATATATTGGAGAAAATGTACCTGGTTAGCAAATAATGTTTTACAATTTGTATTCCAATGTTTGCATTGGCTTTGATTTGGCCTTAAAGACTTGGCTGACCTTTCAAGACAGTGGGGTGACAGATTTTTTTCAGAAACAGAACTAGGATGAGCTGAGAGCAAAGATCAAATTTAAAGCTCATATGATCTTCACTGAGATGTCCCTGGAGATGACTGGACCTCTTTCCTCCCTCCCCTTCTATCTCTATGCACTTGAATCCATTTATCTACTATTAGGAAAATACCATAGGCACAAACCATAGAAATAAATGCTTATTTATTTCTCATTTGTTCTCCAGGCTGGAAAGTCCAGGTCCAATATCCAAGATCAAGGCAAGGAAGGAGAGAGGAATCTCTGGGTCTAATTATAAGGGAATCAATTACTTTCATGAAGGCTCTATCCTCATGACTTAATCACCTCTCAAAAACCCCACCTCTGTATATAATTATATTGGGAATTAGGTTTCAATATACAAATTTGGAGGGACACAAACATTTAGTCTAAAGGATTACACCTCTGTGCATGGGGTTCAAGGGCCCTAAAGTCTCTAAGTTTTGTTTTCTTGATCCATCAGTCTGTGACAGCTCTGTATTAATAGCTCCCACTAGGACTTGGGACCATCCATTTCTCCTTGTAATCCTGCCTATTTTTAAGCCTTGTTATTAGGAGCATGAGGTCATAATTATTATATCTAGATAAATTACACCATTTGTCATGCAGCATCTTAATGCTTTCACCTTAAAATCTATTTTGTCTGATAGAACATCTTTTTGGGGCTAGCATTTGCATGATACACTATTTCCATCCTTTATTTTTAAACTTTCTATATTCACTTTATTTATGACTCTTAGAAGCAGCAGATAAATGGATTTTAAAACATGGCTTTGATTTTTAGTCAACATGATAGTAGACAGTCCTCACATTTTAATAGGTTAGCTGAATAAGTTTATATCTGGATTTCTAATTTTTTAATTGTTTCCCATGGTTTTTTGTCAATTATTTTTCTTTCCCAAACTTCTCTTTTCCCACTGATTCAATTATGGTTTACTTCTCTTAATCCCGCTCTTTTATCCCTTAATGATTACAATATCTGTTTTATTATTTTAATGGTTGGTAAAAAAATTTAATATGGATCTTTAATTTTATATATTTCTAACACTGTCTAAGGGCTTCCCTCATAGCTCAGTTGGTAAAGAATCTGCCTGCAATATAGGAGACCTGGGTTCAATCCTGGGACGGGAAGATCCCCTGGAGAAGGAAATGGCAACCCACTCCAGTACTCTTGCCTGGAGAATCCCATGGACAGAGGAGCCTGGCAGGCTACAGTCCATGGTGTCCTAAGAGTTGGACACAACTTAGTGACTAAATGACCAACAACAACACAGTCTAAAGCTTGGGGGTATTATACCCTATTCCTTCCTCTAAACCACATGAAATCATCTTCATTGGTGATGCTGTTTAGAATTTCAGCTCTACCTCTGTTGAGGAGGTAGGAGAAAAGAACAAGTAGGAGGTAGAGGGTAAGCCCCTGACACTAGGAATATTAATAATGCTCATTCACATTTCTTTAATGAACACAATTAAAATCACTTTGCTGTATCTTTTGATTTTTTATAATATATGTTTACTGTGAAATATAAAAGTTACCTAAAATCCCTCTACCATGCAATGACTAGATTTGGATAACCAACCACTCATATATCTTTATATACATATGTACATTTTCATATATAATATTTTCATAAATGGATTTATATATTCACTTTTAAAATCAAATGACTAGTTTCATTGAATTCTTTGAGTTTTGCTTGCCTCTCTCTTAATCTAATACACACATCTTATATAACCAACATATTAACAGTTTACCTAAATATCCTATCTGAGCTTTTTCCAGGTTCATTTAATTAGAGACTAATAAGATGAAGGGAAGAAAGGGAGGGAGGGAAAGAGAGGGAGAAAGAAAAGATGGGCAAGCAGACAAATATATAAAATTTCAGTCACTGTGTATTTTATAAAACTAGGGTTATATTGCTTACGCTTCTCTGAAGTTTGCTTCTCCCACCTTTTAATTCATCATGTAAATCCTCTGCAGTCATCCCTAATATACTTAACTCATTCTTTGTAGGCTTTTATTATGGAAATTTTCATACATACACAAAAGAAGTGAGAAAAATCTAATGAACTCTCATATTTCCATCACCCAGCTTCAACAATTATCAATATTTACATTTCACCAATCTTTTCATTAATCCTTCCTGCTGTAGGTAGAGAGATGCCCCCAAAGATGTTCAAATTCTATCCTCTAGGAATATGCTACCTTCCAAGGCAAAAGTGATTTTGAGGATGTGACTAAGTTAAGTACACTGAAATGAGGAGATTTTCCTGAATAATATAGATGTGCCAAACCTAATCATGTGAATCCTTAAAATCAGAGAAACGTTCTTGACTGTAGTTAAAAAAAGAGATGTAACTAGGAAAGAATGACCAGAGAAACACAACTTTGCTGGCTTTACTATAGAGGCAAAGGGACTTCACTGGCAGTCCAATGGTTAAGAATTACCCTTTCAATGCAGGGGGAGTGAGTTTGAACAGTATGAAAAGGCAAAAAGATAGGATACTAAAAGATGAACTCCCCAGGTTGGTAGGTGCCCAATATGCTACTGGAGATCAGTGAAGAAATAATTCCAGAAAGAATGAAGGAATGGAACCAAAGCAAAATCGATGCCCAGCTGTGGATGTGACTGGTGATAGAACCAAGGTCCGATGTTGTAAAGAGCAATATTGCATAGGAACCTGGAATGTTAGGTCCATGAATCAAGGCAAACTGGAAGTGGTCAAATAGGAGATGGCAAGAGTGAACTTTGACATTCTAGAAATCAGTGAACTAAGATGGACTGGAATAAGTGAATTTAACTCAGATGACCATTATATCTACTACTGTGGGCAGGAATCCCTTAGAAGAAATGGAGTAGCCATCATAGTCAACAAAAGAGTCCAAAATGCAGTACTTGGATGCAATCTCAAAAATGACAGAATGATCTCTGTTCGTTTCCAAGGCAAACTATTCAATATCATGGTAATCCAAACCTACGCCCCAACCAGCAATGCTGAAGAAGCTGAAGTTGAATAGTTCTATGAAGACCTAAAAGAAGTTTTAGAACTAACACCCAAAAAAGATGTCCTTTTCATTATAAGGGACTGGAATGCAAAAGTAGGAAGTCAGGTAACACCTGGAGTAACAGGCAAATTTGGCCTTGGAGTACAGAATGAGGCAGGGCAAAGGCTAATAGAGTTTTGCCAAGAGAATGCACTGGTAATAGCAAACATCCTCTTCCAACAACACAAGAGAAGACTCTACACATGGACATCACCAGACGGTCAACACCAAAATCAGATTATATTCTTTGCAGCCAAAGATGGAGAAGCTCTATACAGTTAGCAAAAATAAGACTGGGAGCTGACTGTGGCTGGGATCATGAACTCCTTATTGCCAAATTCAGACTGAAATTGAATAAAGTAGGAAAAACCACTAGAGCTTTCAGGTATGACCTTAATCCAATCCCTTGTAATTATACAGTGGAAGTGAGAAATAGATTTAAGGGACTAGATCTGATAGACAGAGTGCCTGATGAACTATGGACGGAGGTTCGTGACATTGTACAGGAGACAGGGATTTTTCCCGCAAGAAAAAGAAATGTAAAAAAGCAAAATGCCTGTCTGAGGATGCCTTACAAATAGTTGTGAAAAGAAGAGAAGCAAAAAGCAAAGGAGAAAAGGAAAGATATTCCCATCTGAATGCAGAATTCCAAAGAATGAAAAGGAGACATAAGAAAGCCTTCCTTAGCGATCAATGCAAAGAAATAGAGGAAAACAACAGAATGGGAATCACTAGAGATCTCTTCAAGAAAATTAGAGATACCAAGGGAATATTTCATGCCAAGATGGGCTTGATTAAGGACAGAAATTGTATGGACCTAACAGAAGCAGAAGATATTAAGAAGAGGTGGCAAGAATACACAGAAGAACTGTACAAAAAAGATCTTCACGACCCAGATAATCACTATGGTGTGATCACTCACACTCAGCTAGAGCCAGACATCCTGGAATGTGAAGTCAAGTGGGCCTTAGAAAGCCTCACTACGATCAAAGCTAGTGGAGGTGATGGAATTCCAGTTGAGCTATTTCAAATCCTAAAAGATGATGCTGTGAAAGTGCTGCACTCAATATGCCAGCAAATTTGGAAAACTCAGCTATGGCCACAGGACTGGAAAAGGTCAGTTTACATTCCTATCCCAAAGAAAGGCAATGCCAAAGAATACTCAAACTACTGCACAATTGCACTCATCTCACACACTAGTAAAGTAATGCTCAAAATTCTCCAACCCAGGCTTCAGCAATACATGAACCGTAAACTTCCAGATGTTCAAGCTGGTTTTAGAAAAGGCACAGGAACTGGAGATCGAATTGCCAACATCCACTGGATTATTGAAAAAGCAAGAGAGTTCCAGAAAAACATCTACTTCTGCTTTATTGACTATGCAAAACCCTTTGGCTGTGTGGATCACAATAAACTGGAAAATTCTGAAAGAGATGGGAATACCAGACCAACTGACCTGTTCCTTGAGAAACCTGTGTGCAGGTCAGGAAGCAACAGTTAGAACTGGGCCTGGAACAACAGACTGGTTCCAAATAGGAAAAGGAGTACGTAAAGGCTGTATACTGTCACCCTGCTTATTTAACTTATATGCAGAGTACATCATGAGAAACACTCGGCTGGAAGAAGCACAAGATTGCCGGGAGAAATATCAATAACTTCAGATATGCAGACGATACCTCCCGTATGGCAAAACGTGAAGAGGAACTAAAGAGCCTCTTGCTGAAAGTGAAAGAGGAGAGTGAAAAAGTTGGCTTAAGGCTCAACATTCAGAAAACTAAGATCATGGCATCTGGTCTCATCACTTCATGGGAAATAGATGGGGAAACAGTGGAAAAAGTGTCAGACTTTACTGGGGGGGCCTCCAAAATCACTGCAGATGGTGACTGCAACCATGAAATCAAAAGACGCCTACTCCTTGGAAGGAAAGTTATGGCCAACCTGGATAGCATATTGAAAAGCAGAGACATTACTTTGCCAACAAAGGTATCTAGTCAAGGCTATGGTTTTTCCAGTAGTCATGTGTGGATGTGAGAGTTGGACAGTGAAAAAGGCTGAGCACCAAAGAATTGATGCTTTTGAACTGTGGTATTGGAGAAGACTCTTGAGAGTCCCTTGGACTGAAAGGAGATCCAACCAGTCCATCCTAAAGGAGATCAGTCCTGGGTGTCCATTGGAAGGACTGATGGTGAAGGTGAAACTCCAATACTTTGGCCACCTGATGCGAAGGGCTGACTCATTGGAAAAGACCCTCATGCTGGGAAGGATTGGGGGCAGGAGGAGAAGGGGACGGCAGAGGATGAGGTGGCTGGATGGCATCACTGTCTCGATGGACACGGGTTTGGGTGGACTCCGGGAGTTGGTGATGGACAGAGAGGCCTGGCGTGCTGCAGTTCATGGGGTTGCAAAGAGTCAGACATGACTCAGAGACTGAACTGAACTGAATTGAACTGAACTGAAATTTTTGAGTAAAGAACCGACATGCATCACTCCAACTGACATTTCATTGGTTAGAGCAAGTCATGTGACCAAGCTTTATGCTAATAGGGTGGAGCTGTATAATGCTCTTAGTAAGAAGGGGAGCAAATAATGGAGACTAATACAATCAGTCACTGTCACTGTCTGATGTGACAAAAAGAGCAGCAACCTTGGTGGGCCAGCTCTGCGCTGGTGTCCTGAGAGTGGTCCCTGAAAACTCATGGGAGACCCACTTCTCCCGGCTCCCGAGCATTGTGTGCCTACCGCATCAACCCACTTTATCCTCAAATTAGCTGTAATTGAACTCTACAGACACACTATGGATGCATCACAACTTATTCATTCCACATTAATCATTTTGTTTCCAAATTTTTTATAAAGCATTTGCTGCTAAATATAAAGCTGTAACAAAATCCTTTAAAATATATACTTGAATGCTGTATCTTTATTCCTATGGGATATCTTTTTAGGTGTGGGATTATAGAGCCAGAAAATATAGATCATTTTAATTGTAATGGTTTTTCATATTTCTTTATAAAAAAAAGCTAAAATAATTATTCCAACTTTCTTCCTAAGTATTTACTGGGGGTATGTAATATAACCCTTTAGTATTTTGCCATATGATAGATCACAAATGTTATTTGTTAGGTCCCTTAATTTGCATGTCTCTGAACACTAGTGAAGCTAGTCATTTTTCTTTCTCTTTTTTAAAACAGATTTATTAAGGTGTAGGTAGCATACCAGGCTTCCCTGGTAGTTCAATTGGTAAAGAATCTGCCTGCAAATGCAGGAGACCCCAGTTTGATCCCTGGATCAGGACGATCCGCTGGAGAAGGGATAGGCTACCCACTCCAGTATTCTTGGGCTTCCCTGATGGCTCAGCTGATAAAGAATCCACCTGCAATGTGAGAGACCTGGGTTTGATCCCTGGATTGGGAAGATCCCTTGGATAAGGAAAAGGCTGCCTACTCCAGTATTCTGGACTGGAGAAGTCCATGGACTGTTACAAAGAGTCAGACACAACTGAGCAACTTCACTTTCACTTTCAGATGGCATGCCATAAGATTCACCTACTACAATTGTACAATCGAATGATTTTTAGTAAATTTGTAGGGTTGTACAACCAATGTGCATGTTCAGTGGCTCTGTCATGTCAGACCCTTTGTGATCCCATTGACTATAGCCCACCAGGCTTCTCTGTCCATGGGATTATCCTGGCAAGAATATTGGAGTGGTTTGCCATTTCCTCCTCCAGGGGACCTTCCCAACCCAGGTGCTGAACCTGAGTTTCCTGCAGCTCCTGCATTGGCAGGTGGATTCTTTACCACTGAGCCACATGGGAAAGCCCCATTGTAAATAGTGCTGGTATGAAACTCTGGGTATAGGTCTTTGTGTGGATATACATTTGTGTTTCTCTTGGTCATGTATCTGAGTGGAACTGCAGATATGATAAATTTATGTTTAACTTTTTAAAAAGTGCCAAACTTTTCCAAAAATGGCTATACATATCCATTCTTTCTCCAGAGATGTATGAGTCTCTTTCTCTCCACAACTTTTGATTAGAGACATTCTGGGGGATAGGCAATGATATTCCATTGTGGTTTTTTGGTTTTTGATTGTTTTTCATTTTTTTAAATTGAAGGATAATTGCTTTACAGAATTTTGTTTTCTTCTGTCAAACCTCAACATGAATCCTCCATAGATATACATATATTCCTTCCCTTTTTAACCTTCCTCCAATCTTCCTCCCCATCCCACCCTTCTAGGTTGATACAGAGCCCCTGTTTGAGTCTCTTGAGCCATACAGAAAATTCCCGTTGGCTAGATACTTTGCTTATAGTAATGTAAATTTCTGTGTTACTCTTTCCATACATCTCATCCCCTCTCCTCTCCCCATGTCCATAAATCTATTCTCTATGTCTGTTTCTCCATTGCTGCCCTGTAAATAATTTCCTGAGTTCCATTTTTCTAGATTCCGAACATATGTGTTAGAATATGATATTTCTTTCTCTTTCTTACTTACTTCACCCTGTATAATAGGTTCTAGGTTCATCCACCTCATCAGAACTGACTCAAGTGCATTCCTTTTTATGACTGAGTAATATTCCATTGTGTATGTGTAGCACAACTTCTTTATCCATTCATCTGTCGGTGGACATCTAGGTTGCTTCCATGTTCTAGCTGTTGTAAACAGTGCTGCAGTGAGCAATGGGATTTATGTGTCTTTTTCAATTTCGGTTTCCTCCAGGTATATGCTTAGGAGTGGGATTGCTGGGTCATATGGTGGTTTTAATCCTAGTTTTTTAAGGAATCTCCATACCATCTTCCACAGTGGCTGTATCAATTTACATTCTCACCAACAGTGCAAGAGCATTCCCTTTTCCCCACACCCTCTCCAGCATTTATTCTTGCAGACTTTTCGATGACGGCCATTCTGACCAGTGTGAGGTGATATCTCATTGTGGTTTTGATTTGCATTTCTCTAATAATGAGCGATGTTGAGCATCTTTTCATGTGTGTGTTAGCAATCTGTATGTCTTCTTTGGAGAAATGTCTATTTAGGTCTTTTTCCCACTTTTTGATTAGGCTGTTTATTTTTCTGACATTGAGTTGTATGAGCTGCTTGTATATTTTGGAAATTAATCCTTGTCACTTGTTTCATTTGCTATTATTTTCTCCTATTCTGAGGGTTGCATTTTCACCTTGCTTATAGTTTCCTTTGCTGTGCAAAAGCTTTTAAGTTTAATCAGGTCCCAGTGTGATTTTAAATTCTGCTTCACTAATGATTAATGATGTTGAGCACATTTTCCTGTGCTCATTAGCCATTTGTATATTTCCTTTGGTAAAATGTATACTTAAAACCTTTGACCTGTTTCTAAGTTAGCTTGCTTATCTTCTCATTATTGAGTTATAAGACTTATTTATATATTTTCACATAAATTATTTACATACATATGATTTACAAATATTTCTCCCAGCTGTGGTTAAGCTGTTTGCATTGGCACCCCATCCCATCCTGGTAGAATCACCTAGGCCACCAAATTAAGATAGAAGGAAATAATGAAGAATAAGAACAGTCCCAGACAAGATGCCTTTATACCTGAAGGTCAGTTGGTTTTGCATGAATAAACGCTTCTCAATATACTCTTTATCTCTGGTCAGTTTTAAGAAGTCTCAAATGATTGTTTGGGCCACATATTTTAGTTGTGTTTTGAGGAGAGGATTCACCAATCTCTTCACTCTATACTGAAAGTTGCTAGGCAACCCTTGTTATGTATATCATGATTTTGGAGTTGGGTTTCTTTCTCAGCAGCCCCTGCAAGTGCCAAGGCTGTGTTCTATTTTTTGGAATTGGGATTGTGTCCTGCACCCATCCCTGGACCACTCACAATGGCCAGGGAAATGCAATGCTGTGATTGGTCACACTTGAGTGCCCCACCCATATCCAGAATCTGGGAGGAAATGAATTCCTGCAGCACCTAGTGTGAGATTGGAAAAGTTTGATCATCCAGAAGTGAGCTGGGGTAATTTTTCCTATAGGCTCTCTTCAGAGTTGTGATTTCCCAAGGTGAAGCTCTTACAACACAGGCTAAGGACCAGCACCTACAATGTCTACCAGCTTCATAGAGACCCTCCTTGACCATTCACCTTGCTGAGTTCTGAATGATTCAGGCATGCAGATGTGTGTGTGTGTGTGTGTGTGTGTGTGTGTGTGTGTGTGTGTGTGTGTTAGTGGCTCAGTCATATCCAACTTTGCAACCCCATGGACTGTAGTCTGCCAGGCTCCTCTGTCCATGGAATTCTCTAGGCAAGAATACTGAAGTGTGTGGCCATTCCCTTCTCCATGGGATCCTCCCAACCCAGGGATCAAACCCTGATCACTTGCATTGCAGGCAGATTCTTAACCATCTGAGTCAGCAGGAAAGCTCCCAAGATAGACAGAGCCTTCCACAGTTCAGGCACAGAATTCTGGTTTAGGATGTGAGCAGATTTCAGTGCCCTCTAAGATCTCCTCCTGCCCTAAACCTAAGAACTTAGAGTTCTAAATTTCTCTTTTGTTCTACACTGCATTTTTTCTCAAATTTCCTCTTAGTCTCTTGTGCCTTCTTTTCAACAATGTTCTGTTTAAACATCCTGTACCTTCCCATCCTAAAAACTCTGGGTTTTGTCTGGCATTCTCTGCTGCTTTGTCTTGCTCTCTTTCTCACTCTCTCTCTTTCATTATCAACATCTATTTATCTAACACCCACAACAGTCAGGCAGTGTGCACAGCAATAATGATGTAAAAACAAAGATGTATTAGTTACAATCCTTTGCCTCAAGTTTCCGATGTCTTTGCCAGAGAGAACCTGTCATTCGTGGCAAAGCTTAACCCAAAAGTATAACATGTAAGTACGACATGAAGGATGCTGACAGCGCAGTCTTTGCATCCTTCCAAAGCTGGCCTTGCACACAGACAGATTACCAGAAAGCTTCCGTAGCTACAAGAAGGCATCTAAGCTCCAGGATACCTTCCTCTTCCCAGGACTTGAAGTAACACACTATATTTCTTCACACTTTTGAAAAATTCCAGTAACTCTAGAATTACTAGGATGCTGGATCCAGGCATTTGTAATCAAAGACAAATTCATTTAAAAAGGTAGGTTGCTTCTTAAGACATAAAGTATCATTTTAAATAAAGATGGCAGTTTTGATGTGGTGGGGGAAGGATTCTGGAGCAAGGATACTTGCTGGGGAAGTGGGCTTGCATGGGGCTGCCCGAGGGCATCGTGTGCCTGTGATGCAGGATAAGGTAGGTACAGAGGAAGAAAGCGAACCCATAGACGGAGGGAACCTCCAAGTGTTGATTCTATATACTTCACTTCTGTGCCAAGGACCACTCAGAATCCCATCCACCTATTATCCTTTGTTTAATTTTCTTCCTCCTTTCTGTTCCTTTCCCACTCAATTGCCAGTTGGTGGGCAGTAGTTTGTATGTGATTTACAGCTCAGCAATCTAGACAAAGCATTTTGGCTTTTGTTGATGTTTAAAAATTGTGCAGTCCCTGTGATCACGGTTGCTAATGTCACAGGCTGGTGAGTAACTATAAAGAAAAGCCAAATCTTCCATTCCATCATGGGTTCCTTGCCATCACAATGAATTATCACAAGGGAAAGCCAAGTACAGAAACATGCTTTGGGGGCAGGGAAAATGGATAGGATTATTCTAGCTATGGAAATTTTTAAAACCTGAAAAATAAACCCTGGAAAGGGGTGGGGGAAATCACACAATATGAAGAGAGAGAGAGGAAAAAAAAAAAAAACTATCTCACCTTAGAGTGTGAAATTAGTTTACCTTTGTTAAGACTCCAATCTCATGAAAATTACAAATATAGCATCCTGATTATTTAAGAGAAAAACGCTAATTTTCAAGTTTGTGCTATTTCTAGCGATTCCAATCTGCTGTGCAGGAAGTGTGAGAGTGCTGATAATTAAGGAACACTATGTTAGGCGATGATAACACACCGCCTCTGGATCCCAGCTCATGGTGCCTTGTAAATGTGACAAAATCAGATTTGATACTGCTAAAATGTCGGGGCTACATGTTAGCAATTCTCTTATTTCAATACAATTCAGTGACGCCTAACTTCCTACTGCAATTCTGTGTCAGTATTCCTTGTCATAGATTATGTGAAATCAAGATAATTACTACAAGGAAATATCAAAAAGCCACAAGATGAAATCATTAACAAATCACTTCTCCCCCTCCCCTCCACACCCCTGCTTCTTGTCACTGACCTCCATAAATTGCGCAATTAGTAGTCAGGAGAATGAGGGGAGTTGATGGATCTCCTCATGGCCTCCGAGACAGTGAAACATCAGAGAATGAACTCGTGATGGTCTTTGCCCTGTCACCCATCCCTAGATGCTGTTGATGACCCACTGTCACCCAAGTGGGCCATATTTCCAGATTCTTCTTTGGCTCCTGCCAATCTCGCCAAATCCTAACAAGTTTATGTCTATTTCTCCAATACCAGGTTCTCCCTCACATTTCCCCCATCTTCTGAAGTCACCTCCTGTGTCCCATTCTGAGCCCCCATCTGGCTGCTTGAGTGAGGTACCACACCTTGCTGGAAAAACCTGCAGTGGTCCCTTTGCCTTCTAGGTTGAGGCTCTAGTTCTCTGGCGTGCATATATGGTGCTTGGTGATCTGCTCTATCCATTCCTCTGAACAGATGCCCCCTCCTCCTTTACTATCTGCACCTTGTACTTCCTGCCCAAACCAGAAATACCAAACTTTGGTATGGTATGCATGGTGGAGGGTTCCATTCACCCCCTGCTGCTCTGGTTGTATGTTTTCATTCCTGTCAGCACCACCCACCACCTTCACCTAGACAGCTACATTCATCCTTTAAGACTGTGCAGAAGGCATTTTCTCCAGAAAGCCTTCCCTGAGCTCACAGAGAGGAATCAGTGTGCTTTCTCAGAGTTTTCCAACCTTCTATCTGTTCCATCATTTGTTGACCTTTCCTTCAGCCCAGAGAGCTGAGAGGTCCCTCCTGACAAGAGCTAGGGCTCATTCATCTTTCTCTTCCCAGCACAGAGCAGCAGCCCAGGCATGTTGGAGGCATCCTGGGCATCTTCTGAAATTTGACTCCGATTGTCAGTTTGATTAAGTTATTGATAAAAGTCTTACAAATTCAGATTCGGTGGGGGTGGGGACCACTTCCTTCAACCCCTGCAATTCCTGTATTAAAGCAGCAGTGGTTGAATTGAAGCATTCATTCAAATAGATCATTAAATTATGAAATCATGGACTGTGTATTTATTCACCTGCAATATTATATTGTTCTGTGTTCTAGAACTTACATAATAGTGTCATTCTCCATGATTTGAGATATACCTTGTTTTTTCACTCAATGCATTTTAAATTGATTAATGTTGATACAGTTAAAATCTAGCTCATTCATTTTCATTTCTGTGATATATTCCATTGTATGACTATATCATGGTATATGTGTTAATGATTGTTATACTTTCTTGCTAGAATATTTGACCTATATGGGGGTTTTCTTTTTATTTCTAATAACACTGTTTCCATTAAATTAGATTTCTCTTATATTGGAGATGCCACATAGCTTGCTTGCTTTCTATTTATATTTTCAGGTATAGCTTACCCTTTTTATTTGTAGATATTCACTACAATTTTATATTTGGGATGCTTTAATGAAAAACAAATAGTCTTATTATTATTATTTGTAACCAATCCATTGTTTTTTCTTTTGATAGGCAAAACTTATGAATGATGAGATTTAGAATGAATGGATCTAATTTATTTAGTTATTACCAGGTAATTTTTAAATTTACTTTCTTCAGTTTCCTTTCTAAACTTTCTTGCTGTCTATTAAATTAATACATTTTTCTTTATTTTTTCCTTTCTCCTCTTAATTGGTTTACATGCTATAGACTTTTAAATTCTATTTGTTTTTACTTTTAATTTTTTAATAAAAAATTATTGAGATACAATTCACATATAATTTACCCATTAAAAATGACAATTCAGTGGTTTATAACATATCCATGGGGTTGTCCAAGCATCACCTTAACATCCCAATATGCTTTAGGATATTTCATCACCCTACAAAGAAATCTCATACCCATTAGCAGCCACTCTCCATTTTCCCCAGGACCCTCCCTCCCAGCCCCAAGCCACCCCAATCTATATTCTGTCTCTACGGATTTGCCTGTCCTGGACATTTCTTATAAATAGAATCATACAATACCTGGTCTTTTGTGACTGGCTTCTTTTACTTAGTATAATGTTTTCGTGGTTCACTGATGCTATAGCATGTTAACACTTTGTCTCTTTTTAGTGCCAGGTAATATTTCATTGTATGGATATGCCACATTTTATTTATTATTTGATCAATGATGTACTTTTGAGTTGTTTCCATTTTGTCATCATTATGAGTAATGCTACTATAAATTATTGGATGGACAAATGCTCTTATTACTGGGGTATTTCTAGGAGAGGAATTTCTAGATCATGTGGTAATTCTATATTTACCCTGTTGAGGAACTTTGGACTATTTCCCAAAGTGGTATTTTGCATTCCTACTAGCAGTGTATGAGGGCTCCAATTTCTTCACATTCTCACAGTATTTGTTGTCTGATTTTTTAATCTTAGCCATGCCAGTGGATGTGATGTGGTATCTCATTGTGGTTTTGAGTTCCATTTCCCTAATGGCTAAGGATGTCAAGCATCTTTTAAAGTGCTTTAGGTCATTTGTATATCTTCTTTGGACAAGTGATCCTTTGCCCATTTTAAATTGGGTTATCTGTCCTTCTGGGGTTTCCTTGGTGGCTCAGTGTAAAGAATCCTGGAAATGCAGGAGATGTGGATTCAATTGCTGGGTCAGGAAGATCGCCTGGAGAAGGAAATGGCAACTCATCCAGTATTCTTGCCTGGGAGATCCCATAGGCAGAGGAGCCTGGTGGACTACATTCCATGGGGTCACAAAAGAGTGGAACACAACTGGACAACAATGACAACAATTTGTCCTTATATCATTGAGTTGTAGGAGTTCTTTATAAACTCAAGATGCAAGTCCCTTATCAGATATATAATTGGAAAAAATATTGTCTTTTCATTCTCTTGAGGGTGTCCTTTGCAGAACAAATAATTTTAAGTTTGTTGATTTCTAGTTTACCAATTTTTTTTTGTTTTGTTGCTTGTGCTTTTGGTGTCATAAAAGAAAATGTTTCCTAATCCATGGTCATAAAGATTTACATCTATGTTTTATTCTTTTAATTTTAAGATGTATACTTCATTAAGCCACTGTTTCCTTTATTCTTTTTTCTGAAAATCTAACTCACTTTACAGTTTCTCCATGTCTCCTAACTGATTTTTTATTTTAATCTTTTTATGCCATAGTCTGAATTAATTTGTCTACTCTCTTCTAATTTTTTCCAATCTAAAGTTGATTCCATCAATATTTTAATATTCCACTTGTTTATTTTTCCAGGGTTTCAAATAGGGTTTTTTTTTTTCATATCCACTGGTCCTGTTTCATTTTGCCTATTTAATTCCATAAACGTCTTTTATTCATGGAGGTCATTTCTTTATATCTTTGAGGATCCTAAATATGCCTTTTTAAAATTAATATTCCCATGGTCAGATTTATTTCACCTGGAGTAAACTCAGCTCACAATTGTCCACCTTTCTCTTATTCTCTTAGGCTTGGGAATTTTCATTTACAATCTCACCTTGAGTGAGGAGGTTTTTTTCTCAGCCTCTGTCTATGAACTCAAAACTCATAATAATCGTTCACAGTCTCTCTCCAATGATGATATTTTGGATATTTCCAGCCAGGCAGCAAATGTCAGCATGGCTGGGACCAACCTGGGTCTGCATCCCTGGGCCTCACCGGCAGTGCAAGACAGCTTTTCATCAGTCATCATTCCAAGCAGCAGCACTTTATATATCAAATTTCTTTCTAAATGACTAGAAAACTCAGGCTCAGAGATACCCTCACAATATTTGTTTATCTGTGAACAACCAGAGACATTATGAGGCTAACTCTGCTAAGAAATTAAAATATAAATTATTAAACCTAGTTCTCTGACTCCAAAGCCCAGTATGCTTTGTGACTCTGAAGGAGGGTGGCAGCAAGTCATCTTCACACGGCCCCTAGGGTCCCACTCAGAGAAACACTCACGGCCTGAGGAAACCGAGGCCTGCCCATGAAGCTGTTTCACATAAATATTCCTTCCTTTGAATGAATTGCCTGCAAATTGGTTCCACTCCCTTGAGCAGGTAAACCATGCCCAGCAGGAGACTTTGGAGGGAGTGGGTGAATGACTCTGAAACTGTGCAACTGAAATTGAAAGTTGAACCCATGGTCTTTCCATCGAGATCACACACCTGGTTTCAGGACTTAAGGAAGCCCAGGTTCTGAATGTCTCATCATAGAAACAATTCAGTAAGAGATAAAGTGATAGGTAAGAAGTGCATTTACTTGGAAACACACTCCACAGACAGAGCGTGGACCATCTCAGTAGGTGAGAGCGGTCCCAGGATATGGGGTTGTCAGTTTTCATAGGGGTGGGTAATTTCATATGCTAATGAGTGGGAGGAGTATTCCAGCCATTTGGGGAAGTTAAGTTCAGTTGCTCAGTCATATTCGACTCTTTGCGACCTCATGGGCTGCAGCACGCCAGGCTTCCCTGTCCATCACCAACTCCTGGAGCTTGCTCAAACTCATGTCCATAGAGCTGGTGATGCCATCCAATCACCTCGCCCTCTGTCATCCCCCTCTCCTCCTGCCTTCAATCTTTCCCAGCATCAAAGCCTTTTCCAGTGAGTCAGCCCTTCACATCAGATGGCCAAAGTACTGAAGTTTCAGCTTCAGCATCAGGCCTTCCAATGAATATTCAGGCATGATTTCCTTTAGGATGGACTGGTTGAATCTCCTTGCAATCCAAGGGACTCTCAAGAGTCTTCTCCAACACAGTTCAAAAGCATCAATTGTTCTGTGCTCAGCTTTCTTTATAGTCTAACTCTCACAGCCATATATGACTACTGGAAAAACCATAGCTTTGACTAGGTAGACCTTTGTCAGCAAAGTAATGTCTCTGCTTGTTAATAGGCTGTCTAGGTTGCTCATAGCTTTTCTTCAAAGGAGCAAGCATCTTTTTAATTTCATGGCTGCAGTCACCATCTGCAATGATTTTGGAGCCCAAGAAAATAAAGTCTGTCACTGTTTCCATTGTTTCCCCATCTATTTGCCATGAAGTGATGGGCCCAGATGCCATGATCTTAGTTTTCTGAATGTTGAGTTTTTAGGCAACTTTTTCACTTTCCTCTTTCACTTTCATCAATAGCCTCTTTATTACTTCTTCGTTTTCTGCCCTAAGTGTGGTGTCATCTGCATATCTGAGGTTATTGATATTTCACCCAGCAATCTTGATTCCAGCTTGTGCTTCATCCAGCCCAGCATTTCCTATGATGTACTCTGAATATAATTTAAAGAAGCGGGGTGACAATATACAGCCTTGATGTATTCCTTTCCTGATTTGAACCAGTCTGTTGTTCCATGTATGGTTCTAACTGTTGCTTCTTGTACTGCATACAGATTTCTCAGGAGGCAGGTAAGGTGGTCTGGTATCCCCATATCTTTAAGACTTTTCCACAGTTTGTTGTGATCCACACAGTCAAAGGGTTTGGTGTAGTCAAAGCAGAAGTAGATGGTTTTCTGGAACTCTCTTGCTTTTTCGATGATCCAGAAAAGGATTTTGGGGAAAGGGGTGGAGATTTCCAGGAATTGGCCCACTGCCCACTTTTAAACCTTTATGGACTTAGAACTGTCATGGCATCTGTAGGTGTATCATTTAGCTTGCTGATGTGCTACAATGAGCAATGCAGGACCTGGGTTAGATCCCTGGGCTGGGAAGATCCCCTGGAGAAGGGAATGGCAATCTACTCCAGTATTCTTGCCTGGAGAATTCCACAGACAGAGGAGCTTTGCAGGCTATAGTCTGTAGTGTTGCTAAGAGTCAGACACGACTGAGCAACTGACACTTTGACTAACACTTTTACTGAGGCTCAAGGTCTAGTGGAAGTCAACTCTTCCTCCATCTTGGATCTATTTGGTTCTAATCAGTTTATGTCATGTCCTAAGGCTATGCCATTCTTTTAAATGTTGTGTCCTTCCCCCTTCCCTTTTGTTTCAACACAAGTTCCAGTCCCAACTCTGCCGCTTACTTTCATGGTAACTTAGGTTATGTTACATCTCTGACTCTATGCCCTAGGTTATGAAGTGGGAACAGTAACAATTATCTTCACAGGTCATAAAAAGGATTCTGTGAGCAGACTCTCAAAACAGTACTGTCATAGTTGTTCACCTTTCCCTTTCTATGGACATAGTCAGTTTCACATAGGGGCCTGAGTATTGCTGGGAGCAAGCTTCTTCTCCTCCTATGCCTAGAATCTAGGGGAAAAAACACACATACTAGGAAAATCTAAGTCACAGTGCAGTAGACTATATCACTCTCACTGCTATGAGATACATTTCCCTACTGATCAAGACTAAGAGATGGGTAGGAGGGGGCAGTGAAACCAACAAGATCCTGTGGGACTCCTGCGCATGGGAGCCTTTCTATGTCTCCCATTTCTTGTTAGTAGGAAGAATGTTTCAGCCCCCACGACCTTTTCTGAGTTCCAAAGGGCAGATACTTGGAACAGCTGACAATCAGGGAAGGGAGAGGATGAAGAGACAGTTGGAGAAGCTGCCAAGAAAAAATAGTGCCACCTTGAGGTAGGGTCATGGTTCCCCTGAAGGGACACACACAATATCTTTAAACTCTTTATAGAATTAAAATCCCCAAACAAATTTAAGATGCTCGCATTCTTCCGTCCAGAGAAGACCATCTGAGACCAGATAAAGGAAACCAGAAAAACTCATCAAAAGACTACCCTACAACTAGAAACTAGATTAAAGCCATGCAGGCCCTACACATATGTTAATCTTATCAGCAATCCTACCCTTGAACCATTGCTATAAAACTCCTTACCAAATCTTTCCAGGTTGGGACACACAGTATTTGAGGCAGGAGTCCTCTGCATTCCCCTTTTGTCTGCCAAAGCAATAAAGCTCTTCTTTTCTACTTCACCCAAAACTCTGTTTCTGAGATTTGATTCAACAGTGGTGCACAGAGGCTGAGATTTTGGCCTCTGTAGCATAGGAAGGCAAGAACCGTGAAGGCCCCCATTCTAGTCCTCAAAAGAGAACACTTTCTCTTGATAACCTGGAATAGAACAGAGCCTCTGGGAGGTAATAATTCCGGGTGACAGCTCCATAGGCTGATACAGACTATGAAGCAAGTCTCCAGAGGATGCTTTTGTTTCAAAGAAAATAGGAGTAAATCAGAGACTTGGGATTTTCTGTGAATAATGCATCTGAGCTTCAATATTGAGCAGACTTGAACACCATAGCCTTCTTAAAAATAAGACTTATGCCTTGGATAATACAAATATTTCTTAGATGTGACACCAAAAGCACTGTCTATACTAGAAAAAATTAATACATTGGACTTCATCAAGATAAAAACTTCTGCTGACATTGTTAACAGAATGAAAAGAAGTAAATCATATGTCTGGTAAAGGACATGTATCTAAAATATATTAAATTAAAAAAAAACAATACAACATTTTAAAGGGACAAAAGTTTTAATAGGCACTTCACCATAAAAGATATACGGGTGGCTAAGAAACACATGAAAAGGAACTCAACAGCATTTTTCACTGAGGAAATGCATATCAAACACACAGTGAACTACTACCCACAGAGCTGTTAAAATAACTAAAATGAAATATATACACTATGGCAAGCATTGGTAAGGAACTAGAAGTTTCATACACTGCTGGTGGGAATGTAAATAGAAGAATCATTTTGGAAAACACTTTGGCAAGAAGTAAAACTTAACTTACCATGTAATGCATTCATTAGACTCTTAAGGATTTATCTAAGAGAGAAGAAAGTGTGTGCTCTTACATGTGCTCCTAGCTTTACAAATAAACCTACTATGTGCATCATAGCAACTTGATTTGTAATAGCCTCAAAGTAGAAGTGACCTAAATGCCCTTTAGCAGATGCCCTTGTTATCAGGTGAACAGATAACAAATTATGGTATATCCATATAGTGGAATACTACTTAGCAATAAAACAGAATGAACTTTTGATACATACAATATGGAAGAGTCTCAAAATAGTTTTGCTGACTGAAAGAAGCCATACAGAAAAAAAGAGTATGTATTGTATGACTCTATTTATATAAAATTCTAGTAAATGAACATATAATAACAGAATGTAGACTAGGGGTTACCTGGAACTGATGGGCAGAAAGATGCAGAATGAAGCTTTTGTGGTTTATTGTGGTGATGCTTTCATGGGTGCCTATGTATGGCAAGGCTTTCCAAAGTTTACACTTTAGATATATGCAGATTATTGAACACCAACTACATCTCAATAAAGCCATTGAAAGAAGGGAAAAGGAGGAGAAGGAGCCCTGAGTTCTGTGATTCTTAGCTGTTGATCGGTCCCTCCAAGACACTAGCGAAAGTTCCAAAATATGGGAATAGCTTTCAAATTTGGAAATTCATACTGGAAACTCAAAATCACATAGGGTCTTTCAGGGTCTTTACAAGTTTAAGGAGTTTTTGAAACCTGATGCTTAAAGGTGTATTTTACATGAAGCCGTCATCCCAGGTTTTGGAGTTTTTGGTGGAACTATCATTCAAGTCCCCACCCCCCCTCCATCTTTTCCAGGTCCCAGTAAGTTTCCTAGTCACCTTGCTACATATATAGAAAGTGTGGAGTCTCAGCTTCCTGGTGGTTGGCATTGCAGACACACCTACTCCCACTGCAGCCTGTTCCCTTCAGGTTCCTAACCCTGAAGTTTTGTCTCTGCCTGCCATTCTTGACCTGCTCCTGCCTTCTAAGCCCTTGGCTTTTCATCTCTACTCTATCCTTTGTCCTCTGGCCCACTCATCCTGGTTGCCCATGCAGATCCTTGGCCCTAGCTGTGGTTATACAGCATTCAAACACTGGCCAGACACATCCGCTGTCTCTGTGGAAGGGTCAAGGGCAGAATTGTGGGAGGTTGTTCAGATTCTCTTTGGCTGGATTGTCCTCTGACCTGCAGATAGCAGGTTCCTTCAGCTAAGTTTACACAAGTGGCTCAGAGCGTCTCTATGGAAACACTCCTGACCTCCATCCCAGGCTGGGTTGGGGGCCCCTTTTCTCCTTGAAGATCTCATGTTTCCCTTTATCATTTCATATACTTGCTTTTCTTTTTATTTCTTGCCTTTCCCCAATTCATATCCCTTTTCCAATATGAGAGACTCTGGCGAAAAGGAATTTATGTCTTAAACATCTCTTTATTCTCAGTACACAATGTAGATCCAGGCACATAGAAGACAAACAGCTAAACAGCTAATTTAACTTAGAGCAGTGATACCAGCAGGGCCTGAGTTGATAGGTCCTGGAGACCATCTGTTTGTTTCAGCTTGCATTACAAATGTGGTTCCTTGACTTTCGATTTTCATCAGTGTGGTTTGAAAGGAAGCAATGATCCTGTTCTTTGATAAACTTTAAAGAATGTCTAAGCCTTAAAGACATATAAATGCTAAAGAAGAATCAATTTATTCTTCCCAGATGAACTCTAACCTGCTTTCCAAATATATTACATTTCCTACCCAGCAACCAGAAAGCTATGTTCGTTACATTCCTTGAAAAGAGAGATGGCTGAGATTCACATCCCAAGTCCCTGGCCAATCTTCTTCCCACACGGTACGTGATAGGTCTCCATGCAGAATAGCAGAATGATCATTCCAGGGAAGTTTGCTTCTGGAACATGCTGCTCCCCATCTATTCTTCTGTAGGCTAGAGAGTGAGAATCATGTGGGAACCCTCCTACCTCTCTGGTTTGAGGTCTCTGCAGAAGCCCAACCAAGTGTCCTAGTCCTGTCCTAATTCCCTCCAGTTCATGTCTGGATACTGTCCACTGAGCAGGAGGCATCTCAGACTTGTCCGACCGCAGTGCTCCTGAGAGGTAGATAATGCATGGTGTCCATCTTTCCTCCCTTTCATTTCTGGCCCTAATCCCTTTACCTCACCCCACTCCCCAGGTGAGAAGGTGATAGTCCCTGAGGGCCCTTGTTCTCATTGGGTTTTGCTCAGACCTGAGCTTATCGGCCCCGGGAATGAAGCTGGGGGCAGGGGTGAGGCCAACAGAGGGAAAGTGGTCACAGTTGCACATAAAGCAGGGTGACGGAGGAGATGTGAGGAAAGGCAGCTCAAACCCTTATTTCTGATGCCCTCTCTCACCACAATCCCTGCAGAAACTCAACAAGGAAGCAAAACGACACATAGGTGGGAGTGGTCCTGACGCCAACTCCTAAACAGGAGCCAACACATGTCTGAGCTTTCAGGTTCCCAGGGACTGGGTGGTGGTCAACTTCTGCTCTGTGGGACCTGCTTCAGTCACCTGGAGGAGGTAGGATCCAGTGACAAGGGAAGTGGAGTCCTTTCTGGCCAAATCTGAGTGAAGACTGCTGACCACCCAGTAAGATGTGCTAGCCCAAGAGACCGACCGTGAGCTACCAAAGGCACAGAGAGAAAGGCCATCGCCTTCAGCACTGAGAGAAAACCAATCCTCCATGTTCTCTGCCTTGCTCTTCCATCTCCACTGATGCAAGACCATCAGCTTGACCTGCTCAAGTGCTGGAAGGAGCCACGCCCACAGACAAGGATATGGAATAAATGAGTCCAAGTGAAGAGCATGAAAAGGGGCCAAGCAAAGAGCCAAACTTCTTCCCAAGGATGAGCTTTAGTGAAAGAAACAAGAAAAATTAAAGAGAAGTTCATAGAAACTGAAGAAAGCTATACAACTAGAAAACCAAAAGGGAATTTGGGTAAGTTTTTTAAAAACATCTGAATTGAAAAATACAGTTGCATAATTAAAAAATATTGTAGACAACTACATGCCAATAAAAGTAAATTTTAAAAAGTGTATACAATTCTAAAAAAATAAGCTGAAGGAAAATTAAGAGATCTCACAAGGTCACAGTCATATGATGTCAGTAACATTTTAATTTTTGTGTTGTATTTCTATATATTTATAATAAAGATGTCAAACTTAAAAAAAAAAACTAACAGTCATCAAGACAGTATGGTACTGGCACAAAGACAGAAATATAGGTCAATGGAACAAAATAGAAAGCCCAGAGACAAATCCACACATCTATGGACACCTTATCTTTGACAAAGGAGGCAAGAATATACAATGGAGAAAAGACAACCTCTTTAACAAGTGGTGCTGGGAAAACTGGACAGCCACTTGGAAAAGAATGAAACTAGAACACTTTCTAACACCATACACAAAAATAGACTCAAAATGAATCAAAGATCTATCATAAGACCAGAAACTATAAAACTCCTAGAGGAAAACATAGGCAAAACACTCTCCGACATAAACCAAAGCGGGATCTTCTATGACCCACCTCCCAGAATATCGGAAATAAAAGCACGACTAAATAAATGGGACCTAATTAAAATTAAAAGCTTCTGCACAACAAAGGAAACTATAAGAAAGTGAAAAGGCAGCCTTCAGAATGGGAGAAAATAATAGCCAATGAAGCAACGGACAAACAGTTAATCTCAAAAATATACAAGCAACTCCTGAAGCTCCATTCGAGAAAAGTAAATGACCCAATCAAAAAGTGGGCCAAAGAACTTAACAGACATTTTTCCAAAGAAGACATAAAAATGGCTAACAAACACATGAAAAGATGCTCAACATCACTCATTATCAGAGAAATGCAAATCAAAACCACAATGAGGTACCACTTTACACCAGTCAGAATGGCTGCCATCCAAAAGTCTACAAGCAATAAATGCTGGAGAGGATGTGGAGAAAAGGGAACCCTCTTACACTGTTGGTGGGAAGGCAAACTAGTACAGCCACTATGGAGAACAGTGTGGAAATCCCTTAAAAAAACTGCAAATAGAACTGCCATATGACCCAACAATCCCACTGCTGGGCATACACACCGAGGAAACCAGAACTGAAAGAGACACGTGTACCCCAATGTTCATCGCCACATTGTTTACAATAGCCAGGACATGGAAGCAACCTAGATGCCCATCAACTGACGAATGGATAAGAAAGCTGTGGTACATATACACAATGGACTATTACTCAGCATTAAAAAAAAATTCATTTGAATCAGTTCTACTCAGGTGGATGGAACTGGAGCTTATTATCCAGAGTGAAGTAAGCCAGAAGGAAAAACAACAATATAGTATACTAATGCATATATAATATATGGAATTTAAAAAGATGGTAACGAGAACCCTGCATGTGGGACAGCAAAAGAAACACAGATGTATAGAACAGTCTCAAGGACTCTGTGGAAGAGGGCAAGGGTGGGATGATATGGGAGAATGGCATTGAAACATGTTAATTATCATATGTGAAATCAATCGCCAGCCCAGGTTTGATGCTCGGGGCTGGTGCACCGGGATGACCCAGGGGGAGGGAATTGGGAGGGAGGAGGGAGGGGGGTTCTGGAGGGGGAGCATATGTATACCCATGGCAGATTCATGTCAATGTATGGCAAAACCAACACAATAAAGTAAAGAAAATTAAAAAAACAAAGTAAAAAATAGAGCTGGTTCAACTGAAAACTAAATTAGTAATCAAAAACATCAAGTAGAAGAATGATCTCACTACACAAAAGCAGAAAATATAAAGAAAAAAAGAGTGAAAAGAATAAGAGATGTGGAAGATAGATCCAGGAGACTCAAGATGCAAAATGCAGCTTCAGAAAGAGATAAATGAACAGACCTAAGAGAAGCAAAAAGGTTTAAAAAAAAAGGAAAAAACTGTGAGTTGAAAATGATACAAATTTTTAAAGATACACTTGAAAAAAATTCTAAACTTTGAAAATAAAGAGACTGGCTTATAGGCTTCCAAACAGGGCAAGAAGTTTCATTTCAAAGGCAAGAGAATCAGAGCACAACAGGTTTCTCATCTGCAACTTTGGACACTAGAAGATAGTGGGAAAATGTATGTTTAGTTTTTCAAGGAAAGCATTGTGATCCAAGAATCTTACACTGTTCAATAAAGTATTCCCAGTGGCTCAGATGGTAAGGAATTCACGTGCAATGTGGAAGACCTGGCTTCATTCCTTGGGTCGGGAAGATCCTCTGGAGAAGGGTATGGCTACCCACTCCAATATTCTTGCCTAGAGAATCCATGGACAGAGGAACCTGGAAGGCTACAGTGCATGAGGTTGGGAAGAGTTGAACATTACTGAGCGACTAAGCACACACACATTCATGTGGGAAGAGAAAAAACTTTTTCAGCTTAAGAAGACTCATAATGAATGCCAGCCAAGTATATTTCTAAGTAAATTACTTGAGGGAGTGCTCTAATTTTTTTTAATTAGAACAAAAAACTCTCAGGATGAGATATTCAAAGAGTAGGAGTTAGTAAAAAAAAAAAAAAAAAAAGTTAAGCCCTCATTTTGTTCCAGCATAAAGTGGCGAGCAAGACAGGGCCCTGCCCTCCAGAAGCTGCAAATCAGATGCTCAGTGTTGTGAAGATTTGATAGGGGTGATCTGGGGGAGAAGGAACTTATATGCTGGTGCTGCTTTGGTAGAATTGGGGATGGCATTTGAGTTAACTGAACCCAGGTCTCCCACACTGCAGGCAGATTCTTTACCAGCTGAGCCACCAGGGAAGCCCAAGAATACTGGAGTGGGTAGCCTATCCCTTCTCCAGCAGATCTTCCCAACCCAGGAATAGTGTCCTGCATGGCAGGTGGATTCTTTATCAGCTGAACTACCAGGGAAACCCCTGCTAAGGAGGAGACAACCTTGCATACTTATAGGAGATGAATATTCTAGGCAGGAAAAAACATGGTCTTTGTGATGAAAATAATCATGCTATGTTCTGCTCATTCAGACAGAATGGGTGGCTGGGCATGGGGAACATGGGCAGGAATGGAGGAAGAGAAAGTCAGGGAGGCAATGGAGCAGAGGCCACCACCAACTCACTGGAATCTAGTTTGTTCTTATTCCAGGACACATTAGATCAGTCCTCCAGCCTCCTAGGAAAGCGTGTGTGATCATGAGAGTTCCAGCTAGTGCAACGTGAACAGAAGTGACACTCAATTCTGCCCCATAAATGCCACCCATATGCAGTCCTTCCTGCTTTTTCCCCCTCTTCCAGCTAGTTAGAATGAAAATGACCCCCAGGCTGACTTTCAAAGAGACTTACAAGTTGAAGATGACAGCAGCCTATATCCCTGAAGTTCACCAATCAGTGCTGGTGTGTGAGCAAGAGACAAATGTCTCCACGGTTTTGTAGCTGAAAGTGGGGTCTGACTGCTTGCCACTCAAAAGCCAGTATTAAGGCAAGGTTGATGGAAAGGAAAATTTGCTTTATTTTGAATGTTGGCAACCAGTGGGGAGGGCAGATGCCTGTTCAGAGCCTGACACCTCCCTCTGCCAATCAATGGGCAAGAGCTTTTACAGGCTGAGAAAGGGGGTGAAAGGAGGGCTGACATCACCATGGCAGAGTTCAATTACTGATTATGACAGTGTGGAAATGGGCACCTGAGAGGGTGACAGTGATGAGAACACTCCTTTGGAGGGGAGGAGGATGTGAGGCCCTAGGGATGTAGTCTGGGTCACCAATGTGGGTGATGAAGGCCTCAAGATGATGATGAGGGTGGAGAAGGGGGATCAGTGAGCCAGGTACCAGAAGCATCAATGAGCAAGGGATAGACAAGGGGCAAGGACAGCAGCCAGGGGGGCTGAGTAAGTGACAGTGATAGTGAAGTCAGAACAGAAGAACGTAAGGGATGGAAAGATGCAGGATATTCTATCAAAATAAAAACCAAAAGCCAGAAATCAAATTCCAAATGATTCTAACAAAACCCAGTTGGTGGGGGAGGAACAGAGACAATGGTGAAGTAAGCACATACTAACAGCTTCATTTTGATGTGGAATATGTGGCTGGAATTGGATTGAATGAGACTGTACTAAAAAGTCTTCTCTTAAAAAATGGGGACAATTATTATATTGGTAAAGAAGTACAGACTTGAATTTATACTTTATGTATGTGTATATATATGGGGGGGTGGCTTTCCTGGTGACTCAGATGGTAAAGAATCTGCCTTCAATGCAAGAGACCTGGGTTTGATCTCTGGGTCAGGAAGATTTGCTGGAGAAAGGAACGACAACCCGCTCCAGTATTCTTGCCTGGAGAATTCCATGAACAGAAGAGCCTGGCAGGTTATAGTCCATGGGGTTGCAAAGAATCAGACACAACTGAAGAACTAACATACACACACACACACACACACACACACACATATATACCCATTAAAAGAGAGACACATGTAGAAAGGCATCCAAATCACCAGAAATCAAAATATTAAATAAAAATAAAACCATTTTCATTGAATTAAAAATTGGTTAGAGAACAACAGAATAAATAATATATAATAGCAGAAAAAGCACACAATAAGATAAAATAAGGCCAAACATATCTTTTTCCAATTATGGACACTGTATTTAATGTTCCTATTAAAACATCATTAGGCAGTCATTTAAAACAATCATTTTGGTGATTATGTCATGGATGTATACTGTGCACTTGAAATATGTATAATCTATTGTGTATCAATTACACTTCAATAAAGCTATTTTTTGAAAGAAACAGCAAAGACTCTAAGAGCGAATGAAAAATAAAATTCTAATTTTATGTTTTATGCATATACCTAAAAAAGACAAAGAAAGGTTGAAAAGAGGAGTGGGGAGTGCAAACAAATAGAAAGTAGACATGGCAATATTTACATCACACAAAGTGGATTTTGAGGCTAAAATTACTGTAAAATAATATATTTTAATGATAAAAGGTAACATCCACAAGATATCCTACAGACACAAAAAGCTTTCATGCACCAATGACATAATTTTAAAATATGTAAAGCATTGGCTCTTCCCTGGTGGTCCAGTGGCTAAGACTCTGTACTTCTAATGTAGGGGGCCCAGGTTCAATCTGTGGTGGGGCAACTAGATCCCACATGTGACAACTAAGAGTTTGCATGCTGCAATGAAGATCACATGTGTGCTGCAACTAAGACATGGCACAGCCAAATATCAGTATTAATATATAGATATTACATATATGTATACAGAGTATATACATATATATGTGTACTAACTCCTGGAGATACAACAGATAGGCAAATCTACAATCATACTAAGAAATCCAAGCTAGGCTTCAATAGTTGTGAACTAAGAACTTCCAAATATTCAAGCTGGATTTAGAAAAGGCAGAGGAACCAGAGATCAAGTTACCAACATCTGTTGTATCATAGAAAAAAGCAAGAGAATTCCAGAAAAATATCTACTTCTGCTTCATTGACTACGCTAAAGCCTTTGACTGTGTGTGAATGAAGCAAAAGTTGCTCAGTCGTGTCCGACTCTTTTTGACTCCATGGACTATACAGTCCATGGAATTCTCCAGGCCAGAATACTGGAATGGGTAGCCTTTCCCTTCTCCAGGGGATCTTCCCAACCCACAGATCAAACCCAGGTTTCCCACATTGCAGGTGGATTCTTTACCAACTGAGCTATCAGGGAAGCCCCTGTGTGTGGATCACAACAAACTATGGAAAATTCTTAAAGAGCTGGGAACACCAGACCACCTTAACTTGTCTTCTGAGAAATCTGTATGCAGGTCAAGAAGCAACAGTTAGAACCAGACATGAAACAACAGATTGATTCCAAATTGGGAAAGGAGTACATCAAGGCTGTATATTGTCACTCTGCTTATTTAACTCATATTCAGAGTACATTATAAGAAATACCAGGCTGGATGAGGCATAAGCTGGAATCAAGATTGCCAGATTTTCATCAATAACCTCAGATATGCAGATAACGCCACGCTTATGGCAGAAAGTGAAGAGGAACTAACAATCCTCTTGAGGAAAGTGAAAGAAGTGAGTGAAAAAGTTGACATAAAGCTCAACATTCAAAAAAGATCATGGCATCCAGTCCCATCACTTCATGGCAAATAGATGGGAGAAAAATGGGAACAGTGAAAGACTTTATTTTGGGGGCTCCAAAATCACTGCAGATGGTGACTGCAACCATGAAATTACAATACTATTGCTCCTTGGAGGAAAAGCTATGACCAACCTAGACAGCATACTAAAAAGCAGAGACATTACTTTGCCAACAAAGGTCCATCTAGTCAAGACTATGGTTTTTCCAGTAGTCATGTATGGATGTGAGAGTTTAACCATAAAGAAAGTTGAGCACCGAAGAATTAATGCTTTTGAACTGTGGTGTTGGTGAAGACTCTTGAGAGTCCCTTGGACTGCAAGGAGATCCAGACAGTCCATCCTAAAGGAGATCAGTCCTGGGTATTCATTGGAAGGACTGATGCTGAAGCTGAAACTCCAATCCTTTGGCCACCTGATCCTTTGGCCACCTGATGCGAAGGGCTGACTCATTGGAAAAGAACTTGATGCTGGGAAAGACTGAAGGAAGGAGAAGAAGGGGATGACAGAGGATGAAATGGTTGGATGGCATCACCGACTCAATGGACATAAGTTTGAGTAAGCCCCAGGAGTTGGTGATGGACAGGGAAACCTGGTGTGCTGCAGTCCATGGTGTCACAAAGAGTCAGATGCGACTGAGCAACTGAACTGAACTGAACAAATCTTAATATACTTCCCTCAGAACTTATAAAATCTAGTAGATAAATATGATATAAATCTATAGAGGACTTAAATAACAATTAACAAATGACTTAATACACACAGACGTGGAGCTTAATACTCAACAAATAGAAAATGTAGATTCTTTTCAAATACCTTAGAACTTTGTATATTAGCACCCAAGGTAAACATCAGTTGCTTTCAAAATAAATAGAAATTATAAAATAAAACTAGCAAACGCCAAGAAAAACATAGCCCATAAAAACTAAACAATCAAAAATCCGCTTGGAAATTTTGAAATTTCTTTTCTAAATCATCTTGAATTAAAGAAGAAATAAAAACTTGGATTTTTGTTTAGAAATAAGTGAGAAAATTACATGCTAAAATCTTATGGGAATTAGCCAAATAGTGATATTTAGTAGAAAATGTGTAACCCTACTGTTATGTTAAGAAAGAAGGAAATGTTTAAATAATGAACTAAAACCTAATTCAAGAAAATAAAAAGAATTCAGAATAAAACAAAATGAGATAGAAGGAAATAATAAAATTTAAAAGGTAATTATCAGAGTAGGAAAAAAAGAGAAAGAAAACTCTATGATCAAAAATAATAAGATAAAAAGTTTGTTCTTAGGAAAAAGTTTCAGCCAATGGAGAGGTTATGCCTTTGACAAGAAAAAAAGACAGTAGATCCACCAGGAATGACCAAAAAAAAAAAAAAACAGATAAAATTGCAAACAATAAGAAGGCTTAAGAATTTTAAGTCAATGCACTGTAATTACTTAATCAAGCCAAAGGTGGATGATTTCCTAACAAAGTATAAATTACCAAAACTGAGTCAAAAAGTAGAAATTCTAAACAGTTCAGAAAAAGTTAGGTTGCCAAAGATACGTCTCTAAAAAAATGCTTATATATAGAAGTAGAAATATAATGTTAAACACATAAACCTTACGTAAGGTTATATACCCGCCATTAACTCAATAAAAACAAAAGCAAACACAGAATATTTCCTGTACCTTACCAAAAAAAAAAAGAGAAAAATGTTTGGCACATTGATAATTCACAGTGCAGTAAAGGCTGTGTATTCTTCCTTGCTCTGCCTCTTGGTGGCCATGTCACATTAGTATGATGGCCAGATTTAGCAAATAAAACTACAGTACACCGAGTTAAATATGAATTTCTGATAAACAACATATGTGTTCTCTATCAGGATTCCCATTCGTAAGTTGGAGCTTTTTCCACTTCAGAGTCAGAGACCTGTGGCCTTGTTGAGATGACTTGACTCTTCCAGTCTCTCTCATGTCAAACAGGCATTAAAAAAGAATAAATATATGTGGGTAACCTTGGACTAGACACAAATTCAAATGCACAGGATCCATCATACCTCAGAGACCATTTGCTTTTTCTTCCACTGAAAGCGCTGTGGTGGGAGTCAAGCATTGGGTGCTTTTGCTCACATAGGTTTTTCCCTGGAGTGAATTTTTATGTGTGCTACTGATGAGAAGCGGTAGCTGAGACAGAGAAACTTGGCCTAGTCTCTGCTTCTGTCTGCTGTGGTTGTTCCCTTTCCCTTGGCGACCAGGTCCCCAAAGCCAGATGAAGGCCACCACCTGCTGCTCCATGTCACACCCCTCCCCTAGGGGACCCTTGCCCTTGAGCCCACCTTAGTGCCTCCCCACCTTTCTCCTTCAGCTTGCCAGTGCCCACCCCTGGCCTCCCCTCTCCCCCCAGTTCCATCCTACCCTGAGGCATTTCTGCAAGGGTAGGAAGGGTCTGCTTGGCTTTGTCTCGGCCTCTGGGCTGCAGAGCCCTTTGGGACCGGCTCCGAGGAAGAAGTTTCCCTGCAGCCTTAGCCGCATCTGCTCTCCACATGCCAGCCCCTGCTTCTGCTCTCCACAGCGGGTGGTATCACGTCCTGGCACACCACACCTTCCTCCGTTGTCTTTTATTTACACTTTACAGCAGCTGCTAAACAATGAGGCCACTGCATTAAGGATTGTGGGAAGAAAGGCTTGATTTCTACAGCAGCTGAGTTCCTATGTGCCAGACACTACCAGGCTAAGCCTCTAACTACATATTTTTCTCATTTAATTCTTGAATAATGTCATGAAAGAGGTGTCAGTGTCTCCCTTCTACGAATTCAAAAGCACAGATTCAGAGAGTTTGTGTCTAGTCCAAGGTTACCCACAAGTCAGTGGCCAAACTGGAATTTAAATTCAAGTCTCTTTGACTCTGAGACGATGACTCCATCTTTTCCACGATCCCACACTGATTGCAAGCTGTGAAAAATTTGCTTCAATAGGTGTGTGTGTGTGTGTGTGTGTGTGTGTGTGTGTGTGTGTTAAGGTTTTTAAAATGCACCTAGATCTGAGTCAGTTCTGGTTTTTCTGGCCTCCTGGTCTCCTTCCTGCTCTTGTTTATGGGCCTGTGGCTTTGCCTTCCTGTCTATTCAGTCTCCATGGTCAGCTAGCTCAGAAAATAGGGCGCGAGCTAAGGGAAAGCAAGGTGGCCACTGCCTCTCGCTGCCGTGGTAAAGCAGATCCCGGATAAAAGCCTGAATCCCCAGGCAGTGTCTTGTCTGAAAGCACAGACCCTTTCTGAGTGGGGAGCAGCTAGGCTGGGATGCACCTGTCAACTGCCAGGTCATGGCCACACGCCAGCCAGACCCAGAGCTTGTCTCTTTTGTTACTCTCCCATCTTCCCTCCCCATCCTTTCTAGTAGTTTCTAGGGCTGTCACAATAAAGTGCCATGGACTAACTGGCTTAAACAACGGGAATTATTTTTTTCCCCACAATTCCAGGGGCTGAAAGTCCAAGATCAAGGTGTCAGCGGAGTTGTTTCTTCTGAGGCTTCACTCCTCAACTTGTAGTGTCAAGAGTCAGACTCTTGTGACACTCCATGTGTCTCTCCTAATCTCTTCTTACAAGATCATTAAACCAGAAACTTCCCAGTGACCAAGACTCCATGCTCCCAAGGCAGGGGACCCAGGTTTGACCCCTGGTCAGAGAACTGGGATCTCACATGCTGCAACTTAGAACCCACATGCTACAATGAAGATCGAAGAGCCTGCATTCCACAACTAAGACCTGGCACAGCCAAACACCTCTATCTATATCTATCTATCTGCCTATCTATGTAAAGAAAGATCATCAACCAGCCACACTGGGTAAGGGCTATCTCGATGACCTCATTTAATCTACTCACTTCTTTTAAAGACCCTATCTCCGAATATAGTCATATTCTGGGGTGCTGGGAGTTAGGACTTCAACAGATGAATTTTAAAGGACAAACGACAACTCATTACACACACACTCTCTTTCTCTTTCAGACACATACACAAAGAAAAACAGTACCTCAGTCATTGTCTCCTTATCACTAAGAAGGAGGAGTGATGGGTGCTGCCCAAGGGGCTGGTGGTGGGGGAGGTTTCCATGAGTGCGGAGTACTTGCAAAGGATGCTGGAGATTTCAGGGAGGTACTCTTGGGCCAGGTGCATTTCTGACCTGTTAAAAGAATGAAAAAAAAAAAAAACAGGATAGGAGAATTGGGACCCATGGTTGAGCATTTTTAAGAGCTGGAGTCCATGGCCACTTTCATAGAGTTTTCAAATCCTCAACAAGGATAATTTTTCAAATTTCTGTTTTCATTTGAATGATCATCTAAGAAATTAACATAAATACATCCTGAAATATCAAGATGACCACCCAGATGCCAGGGCTGCCATTTCAGTGCCTACGTTTGTGTTCATTTCTATCATTGTGTTAGTGCCAAAGAACACTATTCTAAATGCTCAGAGCCCAAAAGAAAAGAACATATTTGAATCTACGCATAAATAAAATGCTTCTGCAAAGTGAAGACCAAATAATGGCACAGCTCATGGTATAAATTGGAGTTTAAGTTATTTAGTTGCTAGAACAAAGAAAAGAGGAGAATCGAATCATTCACAGTGCAATTAAAATCTGACATTCACAAGTAATCACATACCTTAATCTATTCACTTATAATATTAACTTAAGTAATTAATGTTGCTAGTTTTGTTTGCAATCACTTTTTAAAACTGGTTAAATTTGTTAGCCAAGTTTTTAGAAGGTTTAAATTTCTTAACTGGATTTGAATTTTGTTTGTATAGGCTATTACTATAAGAATTGGAATCTAGCTTTATATTGATACACATTTAAGAAATATATTAAATTTAAGTCCAGACTCAAACTTCTAGTTGAGACTGAATAGATTGTATCAAACTAATTCTCTCGCTAAGAAAAAAATGTAAGAGGAAGATAAAAATTCAAAAATAGTGTTTGATGGCATCAGAGAATGAATAAAGTATCCAGTGCTTGAGGGAAATGCTTTGTGGTGAGCCCTGCATTCAACAGTTTTTTTCTCCTTGAGTCATTTATCAATTCCTAGCTGGGACTACTGAGTCAGAAAAAAAAAACAAAACAGGGATCTAAAGCATCCAGTAGCTTCACTGGGCTGGATGGATACAAACTGGAGTTGAATTTGCCACAAAGAAACCACCCAAAATCCAGTACTTGCAACCAAAGATCCTGGAGGAAAAGAACCACAAAGAGATAAAGCTGACATTAAATCTGAATTTCTCCTTGAATCATTTTACAATTTCCAAGCTACATGTTGGATGAGACACAGAGAAACCAAGTGGAAAGAGGTTGCCAAGACAGTAAAAATCTAAGCATGGAGTGTTGGATCCTCATGGTGCTTGCAAGACAAAAATTGAGATTTGGGGCCTGTAATAAGTGAGGCCCTAGTAAACACTCAGGGCTTCAATTGAGACCCCAGAAAAGCTATGTCTCACAATTAAGGACAAACAGAAGCAGAAAATCTTTCATTGAATCAAAGTGATCTTGCCATATCCTATCTACTTGCAGGAAGATTTGTTCTCTTTCTATTTCCAATCTGGCAAGAACAGGTTGGGGTCATATGGAGCTACTCCCCCACAGCCTGCTGAGCTCACATATGGGAGGGTGGGACCGCTTGGCTTCTCCCCTCACCTCCAGTCCATCAAGGTCCACACCAACCCTGAGGAGTTTAACCCTGGCTTTGTGGCACATTCGATACCCAAGACAGAGTAGGCAGTCCATCTGGAGGTTGCTGATATCCTGCATAGGGTCGAGGTACCCAGAGAGCCAATCTGCAGTGTGAGTGTGATGAGAAATTTCAGAGGAAGACACACTGCACACCACAAATATGTTATAGGGAATTCTGCCATGTCCAGAGCCTGGACGTCTCTTCCCCCATCAGCAGTGGGATTCCCAGCATGCTTGCTGAGTGATGAGGAGCCTGAGATTCAACTATACCAGGCACAAAATTTTTGTTCTATGACCATATGTATCTTTGTTTATATGTATTGTGTTTTCTGGTTATATCATGTACACCCCAACCCCTGGCCCCATAATACCTCAAACAACATTTTCTTAAGCTCAGTATTGATATATATATATATATATA
>ML664154.1:7150483-7265682 GCA_007570785.1 Antilocapra americana | reverse complement strand
AATAACATATTCTTCTTTGGAAACAGAAAACATCATCTCAAGTTTCTAAAACTTTTAAATGCAATGTCCAGAATTAGATAAAGAAAATTACCAATTATGCTAGGAAACAAGACCAAATCAGTGAAATCTAAGAGAAAAATAGTCCATATCAATAGACCCACAGGTGCTCTGGTTATTGAAGTCATCAGATATATGCTTTAAAATTACTATATCATGTTCAAGAATGTAATAAAATAATAGACCATTTTATCAGAGAATTGCAGTCAAAAAACCAAAAATCAAATAGGAATTCCAGGACATCCACGTCTCTAAGCTATTGTTTAGTCTAGAAACTTAGGTCTTATTTTTGATTCCTTCATCTTCTTCAGCCTATGACTACACCTCTGCTTCACTATCCATTGCTAATGTCACTTCCCTAATTAAGGGCAACCTCGTGTCTCACCTACATCCACATTCCATTCCACAGAATGAACTTTCACTACTGTAAATCTGATCATTCTTCTTCATAAACTCATTTGGTGGCTCTGCTCTTCAGAATAAGCTCTAAACCCTTTCCTGTGGGCTACTGAGCTCTGGCGTTCCTCTTGAGAAATGGAATACTTTCTGCCGTATCACTAAACAACAGTGTCATTGTCATCAGCACTTGCTGCCCTCCAATGAGAGCCAAGGAGCCCTAAGAGAGCAAAGGAAGGAAAAGAATACCTGCCATCTAGCAGCCATCAGACTGCTCACTATGGTGAGCCTCGAGGAAGCGCAGGATGTGAAAACACTGGCCCCAGATGGGTGAGGTGTGTATCAAAGGAATCAGTGAGCCCAGACTCCTGCATCTTCCCATATGTAGAAAAGGACTAAATTCCTTAACTTGGGAGATCTGGTTTCCTTTATTTAACAATAATCTTTTGACATTAAGACTACCTGCCCTTTGTTGCAAAACTCCTATATAATCTAGCTCACCTTCTCACCTCCTCAAAGAAGTTTTCTCAGGGCTACTTGAGATGCTGCCTCCTGGGCTTAAGTCCTAAAAATTTCCAGAGAATAAAGCATGCTTCTCAACTTTTGGGTTGTGAATATTTTTTAAGTCTACACTCTCTAGTATGCATCTTGCTTCTTCAAAACCCCAAACTCCAGCAAACACTTGTCCTTCAACTACATTAAGTTAATTTCAGTCATCAAACGCACTGTGCTTTCTCCACCTCCTGAAAAGTGCATATACTGTTTCCTTTTTGTGATATGTTTTCTTTATCTTCACTTAGCAAATTCTACCCACCTTTCAAAAACCTTGTCTTCCAAGAGGCTCTCTCTGAGTCCTTAGGACCTCTTTAACCCTCTCTTCTAATATAATATGTCCTTTTTCAGAGCATTCATGATGCTAAAAGGTAATTAAATATCTACACATGTATCTCCCCCATAAAATTCTTTGATGGCAGGAACCATGGCTTCTGAGAGTTTGCACAACAGCTCACATATTATACGATAGCACTTGTCCTGGGAGATGGCATTGCAACCAGGGTCCTTAGAACAAAGATTCAGCATATTTAATACAAAGATTCAGCCCACCAATGAGCCCATCTATGACCCATATAATGACCTTGAGACTATAGCTGTTGCCTCCACCCACAAGGGTCTCTGGGGTGAGATCAGTCTCCATGGAGAGCTGGTAATTACAACCAAGCCTAGAGCCTCTGGGGTCCCACACCCCTTCAAACCAACCCAAGGACAACTAAACACCAGTGTTCCATTTCCAAACTCCATGAAGGTCGTGAGTGTAAGTAACACAATCCCCAAGGGCCTGTCTTCAAACCGCAGGCAAAGAGTAAAGCTAGCTGTTCTCCGGCTGTGACTGCTTTCCAAATGGCCTATAAACGTCTATGTACTTCCCCAAAGTGATCTTTTCTCTTAAAACTTAAGTGCCTAATCAGTTTTGTCCTACCCACAAACTGGAGTAAGAAATGTGAGTTTAGAAAAGTTGATTTGGAGGATTATATAAACATAAGGAACAGCTAATACTCTTCTGTGATTGTCACATAGACTGGAGTAGATGAGGCTGTTCCCATCAATAGCGAGAGAATCTAAAATGCTCTTCAAGCCCCAACCTTTTTTTTTTTTTTTGATGTGGACTATTTTTAAAGCCTTTATTGAATTTGTTACAATGTTAATTCCATTTTGTGTTTTGGTTTTGTGGCCCTGCAGCCTATAGGATCTTAGCTCCCAGACCAGGAAGTGAACCTGCAACCCCCTGCCCTGGAAGGGGGTCTTAACCTCTGGGACCACCAGGGAAATGGTGGCCCTAGCTCTTAAAGCCCTAATACATTGATCCCTAACAGTGTGAGCATATTCTCAGGTGGCAGCTTTAAAAACAGCTGAAACTAATAATACTGGTAAATAACCACTACTCAAATTTTATACGGCTTAGCTTTTAATCTTCACAATAAGCCTCCAGATAGAGACTTATTATCTCCATTTTGGAGGTAAGGAAAATGGAGCTGAGAGGCTCAGTAAGTTGTCTAAGATCACACAGTGACATGTAGCTGGGATTCAAACTCATGAATATAACGGATGCACTAATCTGAGGATTATTTTCTCTGATGTGGAAGCAACTGTTTCAGGCACAAGTCACTCCTGGTCCTCTGGGGTGCTCTGGACTCCGCTTGCAAACCACATGCCTTGGAAGAGGCAAACACAATTTTGAATTCTACTCATAAACCTAAACTAAAAACAGTGGTACTATCAGAACAGGTCAAGGGTCAAAGCTATTTTAACTCCAGGACACTGTCTGCTAAACAGGAATCTGTTTCTCCTCCTTTTAAGTCTCTCTTTCCAAGAGCATCTCTGCTGCCTGGATGACTCCCCCGTGTAAGGAGTACCGGGGCTCCCCAAAGACCAGTAAACTAAATGTTTATGTGCCTCAAATCTCCTTCCAAGGAGCTCAGGCACCCCTGGTCCTCTGATTACACTTGATGGCGCAAGATAAAGTAAAAACGAAAGCTTCATAATGATGATGCACTGCTTCCTGCCACAGCCATAAGGAAGGAAAAGTTCACTGCTGCCTGATTCACAAGACAGGCAGCAACAGGCCAAGTTCATTTCAAGGTAGAGACATTATTAACTCATAACGCAGCCTAGGACCCAGGCAGCTGTGAAATGTTTCAGTTAGAAAACAAAAAAGAAGAAAGAAAGAAAGGAAAAAAAAATAAAAACCCTCCAGGACATATTGCTGATAAAATGTTTGCAGTCAGTTTAACAAATTTTATAGTAATAATGCTTTAAAAATGTGTTTCTCATGAATGACTTTGTGATACTGAATGCAAATAAAGAAATAATGAGACTTGGAATTGCAAACAGATTACCTTTTCCCTGGAGTTGATGATATCCACATATTCCACCACCACCCCCACCAGCCCCCAGGAAAATCCCTACACATGGATTTGCCACTTGATTCCTGGCAGATCCTATAAATTGCATTTTAGTCACCTTGCCAAGTGACAGGGTGACAGCTGGATGGTTCTGTATGGCTGTAGGTGCCACAGCAACAGATCAGACTTTTCTCATCTCATGTATATTAAAAAATAACCAAGACATCCTAGAGGTTTGGGAGTTGGCCATGTGAGCTCCATGGAAATGAGAGAAACTGAGGAAAGTGACACAGCTCTTAGGCTGATCTCAGAATGTTTGACCTGGAATAAATGTGAAACAGAGAGAAAGGCCTATCTTGCATGGAATCAGCAGAGATGTGATTTTAACCCAGAGAAATAGCAGTGCAACTTGTAAGCATGATGAGGCTGGATGCTAAAGTGAGAGCTAGGGCATACCTGAGCCAGTCTTTCAGGCAGGACCCTTGGGAGAACCTTAGTCTGCAAGGCTTTGTGTCCCCATAGACTCTGGATACATGGAAAGGGAAAAGCTTGGTTTCATAATCTATGGTAACTTATATCCAATATCCCCAGGCAAGCACTGTAACACAGCCCACTCAGGTCTTAGCTTCTGGCTGGTGAGGAGGGCTAGAAAGTAAAAAGGTGGAATTACAATGAGCAAAGAACTCTCATCAGGGAGCAGAGAACACAGACACTGGAATGAAAGGAGAGTCACAGCATTAGGTGGAGTGACCAACCCGCTTCCGATTGCTCAGAACCTTCCCTGTTCTAGCACCAAATGTTCTGGTCTCAGGAAACCTCTCAGTCCCTGGCAAGCCCCGGCACCATGCATAGAGAGAAGCCAAAGCTGCAGCCTTAGCAGTGATTCCCAAATGAAACCCAAGAAGAATCATACAAAGCTCAAGGGAGGGTTGCAAAGCCTCTTTAGAAGCTGTGCTCATGATGGATGCAGAAGGCTGGCTGAAAGAAAACCCAACAGCTTGGCACTGAATGTCTGGTGGGGAAAAGTGTGGGTGGTTCTGGAGCCCAGGGACACTCAGTTATCAATAGGACCTCTGGATTAGGACCAATCCAGACTGGCCCCTGGGTTCTCCAAAAATTCCTTTCAAGGCTTAGAAATGCTGATCAGAGATCACCATGTATCTCTCATAGTTTATGTACATGACAAGAGTACTTCTTTCTCCCCTCTGTGTGTGGGCCATGCTCCATTGTGTTCAATACACTTTTCTGTCCATCTCATAAAGCCCTTAATTAAAGAACCTTTCTGGGATCGTGTCACATGTGAGCAGGCTTGGTCTGACCATTGGAATAACATTCTGGCTCAAATTCTGCTTTAATCTCCCCTGGTCTGTCCCCACCTCTGCATCACCCTTATAGAGCTGTCCCTGTTATGCAAATAGGATTTCACAGCCCAGACAGTGACAGGGTTCAGGCAGAGGCCAGGGTGATTTCTCTCATGGATCCAAATGAGGGTTTACACATCGTTCATTCCTGACAGAGGCCATGATATAAAATTATCTTTAAAAAAGGCTTTGAACACCACAAGGCTCTTTGTTGGTATTATATAAGGGACTGCTGCTGCTGCTGTTTAGTCACTAAGTCATGTCTGACTCTTTGCAACCCCATGGACTGTAGCCCACCAGACTTCTCTGTCCATAGGATTTCCCAGGCAAGAATACTGGAGTCAGTTGCCATTTCCCTCTCCAGGGGATCCTCCTGACCCAGGGATCGAACCTGCATCTCCTGTATTGATAGGTGGATTCTTTACCACTGAGTCACCTGGAAAACATTATATAAGGGACAATTATTATCAGCTAGCATTATCGTTAGATGTTAGAGTGAACTTTGATACATTATTCCTCTCACACCTCCTTCCCTTTCTGGCAGACAGACAGTCACAAGAGATGCTAGCTAGGAAGGGACTTGCTGAGGTTATACTCTTGGGTCAGAGAGGAGCCCACTCACCCCAAAAGCACAAGAGCCCCCTAACAGACTGAGTTAGAGAGGTTGCTTTCTTCACTGCCCTTCTGTGACTTGAAGAGCACAAGCCCCAAGAAGTTAAACAGAGAGAGCACTATGAGCTAGGGACAGACCTCATCTAGGGACCCCCTCCCAAGCAGAGACTTTCAAATGCAAGTGCCCTAGTAACTGGAGGTTGGGCAGTGCAAGAACAGGAAAGAGTGTGCAGGGCAGCTGTGTATGGTTGTGTAGGTTGTGCAGGTTGTATATTGCACAAAAGGGCTCCCTGCCAGGGCACGTGGAAACTGAAGTCTAGGTCCAGTTCTGCTCACCCAGCATCCTATGGAAGTGGAAAGGGCAGTTTGCTGTTTGTCTTTGCAACCTGTTATCTATTCACCAACCTCTGTTTCTGTTGGTCCCTGCCTGCCCAGGTGGGGCATCATTTTCCAATTCACACAGAGGCACTTGGAGCTAGTCTCTTGCTGTAGGCATTAGTCTGCAGCCTCTGAACACTCCCACTTTGCTTCCTGGTCAATGCATGTCCTTCTGAATATTAGCAGCTCCACTGTCCTTGATGCAACAGAGTTAGCAGATGGCAGGAGGAAGCCTCTTCTTTGTGGAAATAGGAGGCAGGTGGGATCAGGGTTCTGCCCTAACTCCACCCTGAGTTTGCCCACTTATCTGAATAGGCTAAACAGTCAAGTCTACAGTCACCCAGAGACGCCTGTCCTTGCAGGGAGGGAGACCAGCAGAGGAGCAGGACCTTCACAACTTCCGGACACGCCATGCATCACTCACCAAGGGCTCATGGAATGGGCAGTCAGCTGTTACCCCCAGAAGCTTCCAAAATGGTCACAACAGGGTGTTAAATAAAATTACTCCACGGCCTCACTGCAGTCAAGGCCAAAAATTCACCCCAGTTATATTGCCCATCTCAAATTTCCAGCCGTGCTGTCAGATATAGCTCGGTAGAGGAAGCCCAACCACAAACCACATGATAGCATAAAAATACCCCAAGGAGCAATTTAAAAATACCCCCAAACTCAAGCTCTGTGGAGCCCTCTCCATTATTAAATTCTAGCAGAGAAACTGGAGTTCAAAATTGTAGTTCTCATCCTTTTGCAAATTAAAATCCCAGCAAATCAACACCTTTCCTCCCAGATTTGAATTCCTGGCGTCTTGGTCAGTGGAGGTCCCTGAGCTGGAGTCTGAGTGTCTCGCCCCCTCCCCCAGAGCAGCTGTTCTTCGCCTAGTGTATCCAGAATGGGTGTGTCCTCCCACCCCACAACAAGGAGATGGGATTTATCCAATCCCCAAATTACTCATGTATCCCACTTTTCAAAGAGTTTGAAAGTCAATAGGGCACACAAGAATAAACCAGCCTCAGCTATACACCCACCAAATTTAGCCAAGCCCTGCAATGTTCTCAGAACCCATGCTTCTACTGCAGGCCAGACACTTGGGGGAAAGGAGTCAGAGCAAAAAAATGGAGACATAGAAAGAATATATTCTGCATCTCAGACTCATTAGAATTGCCAGGAAGACTGGCATGTGCAACCCCCCTGCCTCCAGGTCTCCTTTGAGGTTCCATCACCTCTGCATCTAGCCCATATTTACAAAACCTCCAAAAGCCACTCCAGTATTACCTGGAGAATTCCACGGACAGAGGAGCCTGGCAGGCTACCGACCATGCAGTCACAAAGAGTTGGACACAGCTGAAGTGACTGAGCATGCACGCACAAATTCCTGTTGGCCCCTTGAGCCTTCTGTTCCCAGCAGCCCTGGGACTGCTACAGGCGATCACTCCTGCCTGCCCCTTCCTTCTTGTGAGCAGGAACTTGCCCAAGCCAGGTGTGTGTAGCTCTGCTTTCCTGACACCCGCACTCCTCCATGGGCTGTCACCTGTACCTGAGTGTTTGTTGTCCTCCCCTGTATTCTGGCCCCTTGCAGGCCTTGTAGAGCCTGTCTATTGAGGCCTTTTCCTTCTCCCTAGTTTCTGACTCAGCTGCAGAAATGCCAGGAACTGAAGCTGCTGTTAGGACATCTGAAGAAGACCATCTCTTCCTGCCATAGTTTCCTCTCCAAGCCTTTGCCTCTCCTCATCTTCTGAGGTTTTCTTCCCACTGTGTGCTTTCTTGCAGTGGGATAGCCCTCTGAAATCTCATCTCCTTCTGGACTTCCCTGACTCTCTTCAGGGTGAGTTTTACAATGTACACACTGCCGCTTCAGCTTGCCCTTTTCCTTCTCTACCATGAGTGTGATTAACATTGTTTCTGGGTCCTGGTGCTTTGCTTTATTTCCCTATTTCTTTGTTTTTGGGGCCAGATGTTTGTGGTCATGGCCTTCTCCTGAGTTGTCATGTAAGGCCCCACAGAGCAAGGGAAAGTCAGAGTCAGAGGCAAAAGTACCCATTACCCAAACATATCCTGCCTATCTTTGTCACTTCCTCTCTGAGATGCTCAAGTCCACCAGCTGCAACTTCTCAACAGTCGCTCATCCAACAAACATCCACAGAGGACCTACTGTGTGCCAGGAACCGCCCTGGATGCTAGGACATGGTGGTGAGCCCTACCAAGGCTCTTACTCAGGACACCAGTCCAACATCTATTGTGGACCTCGCTCAGCCATGAGTCTCCTACACTTGGCTTCCCTTCCAACCAGAACTCCACGTGCTATCTGACCCATTTCTTCAAAAACCTGTGCCAGGCCCACTTTCTTGCTTTCAAGAAGTATCTCATCTTGAAATTTGCCTTAACATGCTGGAATCATTCTTCTGGGGTCATTCTTATCTTTCCTCTCAAATCTATGCAAGCTTTCTTTAATCCATCCTGGTCTTCAGGCAGGAATTCCCCAACTGCTTTTAGAACAAATTCTTTCTAGTTAAAGCTTCCAATTCCTTTCTTAGGCATGAGGTTTGTAATAATTCCATTTAGTTTGTTGGCATCTCAGTCCAAAAAAATGAAGCATCATCTGGAGAAGACCATCTGAATCCTTGTATATATGAATCCTTATGCCTCTACAATCTTTATACCTACAATTCAGGGATTATATGAGGACTGACTCAGACAACATATATCAGAAGTTAACATGTGTGTTTAGTCACTAAGTCATGTCTGACTCTGTGCAACCCCATGGACTGTAGCTAACCAGGCTATATCACACTTTGAAACCTTAATTCTCTTTATCTATTTACAGATAAAAATCTTCTATTTCTTGGAATTCCTTGGCATTACTGGTTAGGACTCCCTGCTGTCACTACCAAGGGCTCAGGTTCAATCCCTGATCAGGGGACTAAGATCCCACAAACCTTGTGGTGTGACCAAATAAATAAACAATCTTCTATTTCTCAAAGGAAAACCCCACATTTCACATCCCTGAATCCAGAATCCTAACTGCCAGATCCTAGACCAGGTGCTGGATATGTAAAGATTAATTGCACCTAAGAAAGTAAGGAGGAAACATATCCATTGCTGCTGTTTAGTCGCTAAATTGTGTCCAACTCTTTGCCATCCCATAGACTGTAGCCCACCAGGCTTTTCTGTTCATGGGATTTCCCAGGCAAAAATACTGGAGTGGGTTACCATTTCCTTCTCCAGGGTAATCTTCCCAACCCTTAGATTGAAACTGCATCTCCTGCATCAGCAGGCAGATTCTTTACCACCTGAGCCACACATGTCCATTAGGGAAATAGAAATCACTCTCCATATTTCAAGAAGAAGAGATTTATTGCAAGAGATTCAATATTTATAAAACTGATGGGAGATCTGGGGAAGTAATAATAATGGAAATTGATGCTGGCTTTCAGGAAATGAGGAAGAGAAAGAATGGCTCAAAGCCGCCCTCTGCTCACGCATGGGTCTGCCTTTCCTGGAAGTAAATAATGACATGCCCTCTTCTTTTAACTTCAAAATCCCATGTGCCAGCCTTTTATTTGAAGAATTTAAACTAGAACTCTGCTGGCAAGGGAACCTGGATAGTATAGTTTCCAGATGTCCAGCCTCTATGTTACAAGGACAAGCTTTGAAAGCCAGGGGAGGTGTTGAGCACCAGTGAACATCTGGTAGCACAGCACACTAGTTCTAACTAGAAGGATCAAGAAAAGTCTCTTGCAGGATGAGATCAACTAAGCCATGAAACATGAAAAGGTAGGTCCACCAGAGGGAGTGATGTGAGTAAAAACAGAATGGCAGAGTCTCCTAAGGAATGTTAAGTTAATGAGTCCAATTAAAGCAAGTGTGTGTGTTAGTCACTAAATCGTGTCCAACTCTTTGTGATCTCATGGACAGTAGCCTGCCAGGCTCCTGTGTCCATGGAATTCTCCAGGCAAGAATACTAGAATGAGTTGCCATCTCCTTCTCCAGGGGATCTTCCCAATCTAGGGATGGAACCCAGGTCTCCCACATTGCAGTGGAATTCTTTACCATCTGAGCCACTAGGGAAGCCCTAAACAGGGAGACCAATAAGAAGCACAGTGGGAAGCACTTCATCATCCAAGTGCCAGATGATGGTGGACTGGGGCAGTGGCCATGGGGAGGAGGACCAGGGGCTGGTTTGGGAGGTGGCAGGGGTAGGACTGAGTGATTCATGGGCTGTGGACATAAGAGAGAAGGAAGAGTCAGCCAGGCTTCCAGTTTGGGTGATTAGACCTTGCAATGAAGTGGGAGCTTGCGAGAAGGGTCATGTTTAGGATGTGAGGGAAATGGGGATTGCTGAGTTTGGTTCTGCTCAAGCTGAGTTTGAAGTACCTGGGTGATGGAAATGATGTTAACACCAATATGCTGTGAGCTGACATCCTAACCAGAGGCCAGGCCATCTGCTCTGTGCCAGGAGAACATGGCAATACCTGTCTTGAGTTCTGAATTCAATCTACCCCAAGGAGACTCAACAATGGGAATCCTTGGGGAATATTCAAACTTCACTTGAAGCAAATGTTTTCCATTCTACAATGTCTGCAAGCAAAACTATCCTAGAGACACTCAAAAGCACATTGGAAATGAGTGCTCATTTTTCTTCCTCTGGGCCCCACTCATAGTGGGTTAGAAATCATAGGAGGAAAGGAGAATGCTCTTCTGCCATTAGGTCTTGATTAAATCCCCAGCCTCTCTGAGTTCTACTTTATCTATCAAACAAAATGATTGGACTTAAAACATTTTTAAATAGGCACAGGGTGATTTAAAGAGCTTCCCTTGTGGCTCAGCAATAAAGAATCTGCCTGCAACCCAGGAAAACAGGGTTCAATCCCTGGGTTGGGAAGATCCCCTGAAGAAGGCAATGACAACCCTCTCCAGTATCCTTGCCTGGGAAATTCCATGGACAGAAGAACCTGGAGGGCAACAGGCCACGGCATTTCAAAAGTCAAAATGACTGAAGCGACTAAACCACCACCACCAAGACGAAGCTGGAGCCTTGGACAGCCAGTCCACTCTGTATGACTGGGGCTGCATTACAAGTAAGATTCTACTGAAGCACTGGCCTGGGCTAGGGACACCCTTTGCCCCCACTTCCCTAGGTTTTAGCTCTGAATTTCCCATGCCCTGGGAATCCCTCCATCCCAGATAACCTCGGACATTTGGTCATCTTATGTGGGGATCAAGTGCATCTCATTGAGATGAGGTTCCCCAGGAGGACTGGGATAGAGGTCTCAAGACATCCTGGGGCAATTTTAGCCACTTCCCTCAGACCTACTATGCTTGGCAACCAGGAGAGTGAAAAGTCACCTAAACACAATATATGTCAAGTTCACTTTCCCAGGGAAAACTTGCCTGGCTGTCTTACCGTTGTGCAGCACCGCTCCCAATCCCCAACTCTTGAGCTCCTTTCCCCTGCTTTCATTTTTAAATTTATTCCACGGCATTTTCCAGCTTCTGTCATACTAGGCTATGCATATAATTATTGTGTTTACTGTCTGTCTCATCTGCTAGAATGTAAACTCCTTGAGGGCAGGAATCCTTTGTGATGTTTGATTCTCCATGTGTCACATTTGTCTGGAACATTGTAAGCCCTCAGTCTACATTTGTGGAATGAATGAATGAGTTAAATGTGCTCTCGATCTATAGAATTTTAGACATAATATGAACCAATCTTGACTTTTCTTAATTCAAACGAGACTAAGGAGACATTTGCATTATTTCATATTCAAAGCCGACTGTTGACACATTTAATCTTGCTAAACTCTCCAAGTGTGGTGGCTTTCTCCTGCCAGCAGGTTGTATAATCTTCCAGGCACACATTTGAAGCACCAGGCTAACCCTCGCGCATGGCAGCTGTGGAGTGGTAATTGCGAGGGGGTGTCTCTGAAGGGCTGGAGAAGGCAGGCCATCTGCCACAGCGTCGGGGACAGCCAGGGGCGAGGCTACCTGGCCTCCTGCAATGCCTCATCTGCCAATTAGGATACCTGGCCTCCTGCAACGCCTCATCTGCCAATTAGCTCTCCCCAGGCTGCCTGAGTGTGGGCTGCAGGCTTGGCTGGCCAGAACCATGGATGGAAGAGAAAGGGCCCAGCATAGGGACCCTGTGCTGGAGGGTCCATAGCCCACCTGTGCTGCAGCCCGCATGGGACTGGTTGGATGTCAGCATCTCCTAGGGAAGCAGGCGGGAAACTCTTTCCATTTTCCCACCCACAAGCCTGAGGAGGGGAAGGAATGAGATGTGCAGAGATCTGGTCAGGCTAGCATGAGGCTGCCTGACTCTCTGATCACCCCACACTGAGACTCACCTCTGGCCTTTGGGCACATGGGGATCTCAAGGCTTGCAATACTTCTCGCCCCGAGGACAGCCTGGTGAATGTCTTTTCACTGTCAAACTCTCAAGGTCTCACCTCTTCTATGTGATCTTTCCTGATCTCCTGCCAACAGAATTAGTCACTCCTTAATCTGAGCAACTTCAGTAACAATAAAAATAATAATAACCGTAGCGGCAGTGACTGTCAGCACTAGTAGCTCTGCTGTGCCTTACGCATGGTGCTCTCCTTCCCTCCCCTCACGTCTCTGTCTTCAATTAGGGACAGGGTTTCGCCCCACTGCCTCCCACTCCTCAGGGCCTCAGCTCCCAGGAGACAGGATCTGTGTCTCTTTGATTATCCTCCATAAGCTAGGCCCTACCAGCACTTGGCATATAGTAGATATGCAGAGAGCATTTTCTGAGTTAAAAAATACTGTCTGGAGGGGGAGCATATGTAGACCCACGGTGGTTTCATGTCATTGTATGGCAAAACCAACACAATAAAGTAAAGCAAATTAAAAAAAATAATAATATCGGTAAGGAGCTGGCACCATGGTAGCTGGACTCAAACTGATCTCACTAATTAGGTTAACTATGAGGAGAAGGGGATGGCAGAGGATGAGAAGGTTGGATGGCATCACTAGCTCAATGGACATGACTTTGAGCAAACTCCGGGAGACAGTGACAGACAGAAAAGACTGGCGTGCTGCAGTCCGTGGGGTCGCAGAGAGTTGGACATCACTGAGCCACTGAGCAACAGCAATTAGGCTAATTAGCAGTATTGGGAAATTGTGATGGGCTTGGATCCATATCTACCGAGTCAATCTGCATTTTCTTAGTGTCCTGAGGTACTACAGATCTCTGAGAAGGACCCAGACTCCCCAGGAGCAGGGATGCCAATGGCCACTGAAGCCTCAATCTCCTGAGGGTCCTCAGTGCCCTGTGACGCCCAAGGCTATGTGCACAGTGGGAGTCAGGAGTCCAATGACTATCCCCAGAAGCTGCCAATTGGGTTGTAGATGTGTGAAAATATAAGTACCACTGAAAGAATGTCCCAGAAGGACCACATCTGTGTGGGAGGCCAACTCAGGGCAGTAGGGACCTAATCAGTGAAGATGGGTGTTCATGGTTCTACATCAATGGCAGTTCTCCTTTCCCCATGTTTCCTTATCACATGCCTTGTCCACAGGGCCCCAAATCACCCCACTTAGAACCCAAGGTTGTGACGAGACAGAACATGGGAACGTAAGAAGTGACACCTAACAGACAGTTCTGTAAACCGTTCAGTTCTTCTCCCCCAGACACAAAGACTGCCAGAAAATCCTTCTCTTCTCTTGCTACTGAAAATAACATCCAGCCTGGCCCAGCATCAGAACCACAAAAGGCCTGTATCCCAGGATGCTGGAAAACACTGGAGGTGGCCCGGTAGGAAGGAGTCATCTCACCCATACTTGGCCAGAGCTCCCTGGCTGCTCCTCTCTGTGGCAGCCAAAGTCTGGTTTCCCAGAGGAATCAGAATAGTGGAATGCACATGACACCTGCTGCTCTCCTCTTGAGAGCCCATCTGCTTCCCCTGTAAGACTTGCTCCTCCAAACGTGGCTGGAGACGGACACCACCACCCAGACAACAATGACTGGGGCGATAGTCACATTCATGTCACCCCTACCCTGTCCCAGGCACTGTCCTAAGCATTTTATACACAGCAACGAACTTAAACTTCACAACAAACCCTGAAGTATGTATGCATTCTATACCCATTTTATAGATTGAGGAAACTGAAGTACAAAGAGGCTAAATGTTCACAAAGTCATCCAAGGGCCCTAGGAAGTTACTCAACACAAAATACCTCTTCCACTAGTAGCCACTTTTAAGATTAGTACATTCCTTTGCAGAATAAAGAGGAGAGCTCTTTAGCAATGTTCTCAAAAGAAAAAGCCTAGAGTAACCACTACATTGATGAGAGAAGTGGTTAATACTTTAGATTCATAAATTGATTTCCTTTCCCATCTCACATCAGCTGTGTGACCCTGGGCAAGTTGCTGAAGTTCTCGGAGCCTCAATTTCTTCTTTATGCAAAATGAAGACAGATTTGAGTTGCCTCAAGGATAAAATGAGACAATCTCTATATAATGCTTAGAACACCTGAGCATTCAGCAAATGCTTGGCCCTGTCATTATTATGAATACTGGTGTTACATTACTGAGACTCTGTTTTTCTGTTCCTTTTCTGTGTCTCTAGCAGAGAGTGAAGTCTTGCCAGGGTGGGAAGGAGACAGCTTTAAGGAGAGGTGAGCAGGCAGAAATCATCTCACCATCTTGGTTTGTGCCCCAGCAGGCCTGGTATGAAAAGGGGAATGGGAGAGCGGGTCCCACAAGGACACAGGTCCCACAGCAGAGGCAACAGAGGGAGCAGGAGCCCACGGAACGTGGCGGGTTGGTCCAGACAGAAAACCGTGGCCAGAGGCAGAGATATGCAGTCATGTCTGGGCTTTTGAAGCAGCAGAGGCATCTTCAACAGTTCTAGTGCTGCCAGCTTTTTGCTCCCAGACAAGCTGTAGAGGAAGAGAGAATCACCCCCACTTCAGCAGCACCAGGGACCTGAAACGGCAGCCCTAGGCAGAGAACTCTCTTCTGTTCCCACGTCCAGGGCTCAGGAAGATGTTTTTCTTTCCTTTTGGAGGAATGTTCTTCCAAGAGATGGTTGGGCCATGAGGCCAGAGAGGAGGCGGAGTTGCCCAGATGGCACTGTCTGTTCTACCACCCGCTGGTTCTTATATAATATAAGGTCCCCCGGCACATTTCCTCCCAGGATTATGAGCCAGGAAAGGCAAGTGTGCCGACCAGGCACCCTGTTTACAATAATTGCCTTCATTTTCCCGATAAGAAACCTCAGACTCAAAGAAGCTAAGACCTTGCCCAGTGTCACACCTGGATCTCAGGCCTTTGTTGTCCCTGAGACACTTCTGTCCCCTCCCATATGGCACATAACCCCACTTCAGGAGATGTTTACTTTCAGGGGGCTTGCTTTTCTCAGGTACATAGAATTAAACAAACAATAGTGCTCCCCTTTTGCCTAGGGATGCCAAGAGTATGAGCTAAATTTAGAGAACCCTATCTCTTATTTTGATTTCCTGCTGAAAGTTTCTCCTTTCTTTTTGATGTATTTGCAGCAAGCTCTTTATAAAATCTTTGTCTTAATTGCCCTAATGCATGGGTAAGCTTCTCAGATCCCTATTGGGAATAGGTATAGGATAAATAACAAATTTTAAATGTTTACATTTAAACATAGTGTCTACACGGCCCTCTGATACAGAAAACGTGTGTGGGAAATGAGATTGGTTTGAGGATTAGGAGATTCTGATGGATGGAGATGGGTAAATCCTACTCACAAGTGGAGCGGGAGGCTGGCAGCTCCCCAGTGTGTTGTAAGGGGTGTGTAGAGGCTGCATGTGTAGGGGGTAATACTTTCCCACTCCTGGCTGACACCCAGTATACCAGAGTGGGAATTTCATCCTCCAGCTAACCATTTTGAAATCCCTTGGGAAATATGGAATGTGGCAAGAAACGTAGCCTGCAAGCTGGTTTCAGGCATGGCCGCCTTGGTGCTCCTCTGTTAATCAGATCATCCTCTGGGGCAAGGTCACGGTTTACAGGGGCTGAGGCTGCCCTGAATGGAACACCAAGGCAGCCTGCCTGCACCGCGTCGTCTGCCAGTGTCAACCCTAAAAACCCACATGTCTCACTAGTGCCGCAGGGTTAGCTCTCTCCTCTTGACCCTCCTGCCCCTTCCCCACCTCCAGCCTGCTCTCACCCTCCCAGTTTCTGACCCCCTGGCTCAGGCTGCCATTGTTGCCTCCATCAAGTTGGTGACACTTGCTCTTCCCCCTCCCAGTTTCCTGATTCTGTACCCCTCTTTTCCACTCCTCCAGCTTTCCAGGTCCCTGTGACTAATTCCTCCACCAGATGAAGAGCTAGTTAGACTGAGGTTCTGGAACCACTAGTGCAGTAGGCTCCTACGAGTGCACTTGCAGGACAGCTGGGAGCCCCATTCCCCAACTGGTACCTCATAGGAAGGAAAGGTGGGAGAGGTGGCCAGTCTGAGGAGGAGGGGAGGAAGGGACTTCTTCTGGTCCTACGGCTCTAAGCCATCACTCCACTGGCATCTCCAGGGCAGGCTCTGCTCCACACCTTCACCCAGCCTTCATTTGTTGTTCAGTCGCTCAGTCGTGTCTGATTCTTTGTGACCCCATGTACTGCAGCACGCCAGACTTCCCTGTCCATCAGCAACTCCCAGAGCTTGCTCAAACTCATGTCCATCAAGTTGGTGATGCCATCCAACCATCTCTCCTCTGTCACCCCCTTCTCCTCCTGTCTTCCATCTTTCAAAACATCCTTCATGGACTCAGCCAGTGTCTGCCCTCAAGAGGTAAATTTTAACACAATTGTTTCCCCTCTGCTTCCATCAAGTGGGAGACATGGGGCAAGTTTCTTCAAGCCACTTGCCAAGGGCTGGCTGGGTAGACAGGGAGAGGGCTTTTCTTTCTGGTCACAGTCAGCCCTCTAGGTGTCCAGCTCCTCCCTCCTCTCTGGCCTGTGGGAAGCAGAGTGCTGACTTCGGGGGGGAGCATGGAGACTTAGCATCACCCCTGTTAGTGCACCAACACTGACCTGCTGACTGACACTGAGGATGATGTCTCTGGCCACATCTGAGAGGACAACCAGCACAGCTGCTCTGTTGCGGCAGCACCCTCTGTTCATTTACAAAAGGCCTCGTGGCTTCCCTGGGGTCACTGATGGCCCTGCTCAGATAGGGCTCCAGGCTCAGGGTTCTTCTGGTTGGCTTGTGAGCAGCTTCACAGAGCTTGCCCTTCAGAGCCTTTGTCTAGTTTTAGGGTCTGTGTGTGTGTATGTGTGTGTGTGTGTGTGTTGGATTGAGTAGGAAGGGGGATGAAATTTCACAGAACCACAAAGCTTGCTTTTTTGTGGGGGTCTGAATTTTCAATTCCAGGGCCAAAAATCTGACATCTCTATCCCCCGTTGTTCTCTGAGGTCCTCCTTCCTCAGGGCGATGAGATTCCAGTTTGGTTTCCTGAATTAGGGAGAAAACCTCAGAATACAAGGAAGTCACGTTACATGAAGTTAGTTGAAACAAAATGTTATTTTAATATACAATCCAATCTGAAGTTAATATGAATAACTCACTACATTACAAGGCATGACTAATTATTACAGAAACATTTATTGAGCATATACTATATACTTTATGCCAGTAATATGAGAAGGTCTTGAGGGAATGGGGAGAGATGGCATAAAGATAAATAAGACAATCTTTATTCTTAGACAATCTACTAAAGGCAATAAAACACATAGACATTACAATAATTCAAGACAGGATATAAAGGCAATGAGATAAATTACAGAGTGTTTGGTGGGGTTATTAGGCATAAAAAGAAAAATAGCTTAAATACAGCAGGGAAGACAATCTGATTCTTTACTTAGAAAACTTAGGTTATTGCACTGAAGAGCCATAAAAACCAAGTGAGTGTAGGAAGGTGATTGGATACAAGACCATACAACAGCCAGAAGCTTCCTCGACACTAGTAATAGCCAATTACCAAATGTCATGGAAGGAAACACCTTATTTACATCCACAACCAAAACCGTAATACACCCAGGAATAAATCTAACAGGAAATGTGCAAGACTTGCTTGAAGAAAGTCATAAAATTTCATCAAAGAACATGAAAAAGAATTGAGTAAATGGAGAGATATCCCAAGTTGTTACATGGAAAGGTTTGCTATTGCAAAGATGAAAATTCTTCTCAAATTAATTCATTATTCAATGTAGTCCAATCAAAAACCCAAATAGATTTCTTTTTGGAGTTTGATCAGTAGATTTCAAGTTTATCCTAGAAAACAAAATATGCAAGAACAGCCCAAAAATAAAGGTTAAGAAAAAGAGAGAGGAAGAAGAGAAAAAGGGAGAGGGGAACTTCTTCACCACATATTATAATAGCCTCTAAAGCTAAAGTAATTAAAGCAGCATGATATTCATACAGGGTTAGATAAGTAGTTTATATTGGGGAAGAAAAACAATCCCAGAAACACAACCCATGTGTATGAGCATTTAACATGTGATAAAGTAGTCATTTCACTAGGAGATAGAATGAAATACACCAATGAATGACATTGCCCTTGAGCCCATTTTTTCCCTTGAGAAAGGCATTGTTCAGAGTGGGGAGGCTCCTAGCTTGAGAATCAGAGAAATCTGTATTTGAATCCTTCCTCTACCAGTTAAAGCTGTATCACACTGAACGTGTTTCAACTCACTGAGCTTTCTTTGCAAAAAATAGAGAAGTCAATTCCTATCCACCCACATCACAGGACTGTGATGACAAATGAAACAATGTGTGTACATAAACAGAGCTTCTGTGTTGTAATTCTCAGGATTCCAAAAATGAAGGCCCTGGGACTAAACAAAATCAAGCAAGATTAAAATGCCTCATATATCTAAAGCCTGAAAGGTCGCCATTAGCGTATCTTCCTTTATTTCATGGTCTTAGTCTATGTTACAGTGTAGATTCCCTGAGAGGCAGTTTAAAGAAACTATTGCCAATCATGGACATCTAGAGAAAAAGAATGCTCCAGGAGTAGGCTTAAATGAGAAAGACAAGCATGAAATAACCAGCAGAGGACAAGCCCAGGGGCAAAGAAAGCTTCAAAGACTAAAGACCGTCTTGACCAACTTCCAAGGACTACAGCAAGTCAGGTCTTCAGCCATCATGAAGAATAGTGGTCATTGGCTTGTTTGCCCTCATCTCCATTCCCGTTGCTTTGCCTTCTCTGCTTGGCGCATCCAGAATTGCTTTTCCCAGCCCCTCCTGCAAGCCTCTTCCCAGGTAGGTTCAGATAATGGGAGACATGAGCAGAAGGCTGGAGGGTGGCAAGAATGTCTTGCCTCACCTCTGGAGGCATCTCAGCAAGGGTTAGCAACAATGACAGCTCTTTTCCTATGATCCCAACTCCAGAGGCATGGACTCTTCCTTTATTTTCTCATTTCTCACTGTTCAAGACCTCACTGACAACAGTGTCCTGGTGTTGCTAAACCCTGGGATCCCCCAGTGTCTCATCATTTGGCTGCTCAGCTCTTCTATTATTTGCATGGCCAATTCCCTGTGTAAGTTCCTGTGCTCAGTAAGTTTCCAAGTGATTTCTGTTTCTCCTGTCTTGGAGAAAATATTAGATACTTACACTAACATTAATACCAACAGTAATATCAAATTTATTGAGTATCTATAAATGCCAAGTGTTGTGTCATTTCTCACATCAACCCCATGAGGTAGGCTCCTTTTTACCCTGACATTACCAGTTGTACAAACTAAGACCTATATTCAAAACTGAAGTCCTGTCTTCCTTAGAAAACAGTTACCTGCAAATGGCTAGCTAATTCTGAAAGAAGAGAGATCTGAGTCAACCCACAAATCCCTGTAGCTCATGACACTGTCTTTCATGTTTCAGGAGGCTCTTTGGTGGCACGTGCCCCCTTCCAAGCCTTCATCCTAAGTTGCAGCCCCCCTGGAACCTCTGTGTGGGATTGCAGACACCCTCTGGCTACTTCATCAGCTGAAGCGGGCACAGACTCTGGCCAGCGACATTTTCATCTATTTCCTCTCTGCATAGGAAAGCTTGGCCATGACAAGCAGATGGTCTTCTGTCCTATCCTGGCAAACATCTGTGTGGTGGCTTTGAGGGAGAGGGCTCATGCTGACACCTCAGCCATTTCCAACCGTGGAATCTTTTATCAACAGCTCAGAACCTTTGCAGAAGGTTAGGCTGGTTGGGCCTTTTACTTCCTGAATCTTGTTTTTTTTAATCATTTTTGCAGATAAAATAGGAGGTGTTATTCAGACTGCACACACACACACACAAAAAGGGCTGTAAATTGTTCTTCTTGTCCTAATGCTTCTCAAAAAAACCATTTTCCCTATCACTCCCCTTTCCATCTCACCCCACCCCCTGCCATCACCACACCTATTATTTTAATTATCTTCCTAAAGTAACAGCATTGAAAGCCCATGGAGGCCGACTTCTGGGAGATCTTCTCTCTGCCTCATCTCTCTTCTTCCAATTCAAGGAAGGCACTTATAATTTTTCCCTGTGCTCCTAGACACATCTCTTCTCTTTATCACATCTTGAGATCAAGAGTTCTTGGACTCAACATGCAAAAATTCATCATACTCTTTTCCTTATACATATGTCTATCCCCTTCTAGAAAACTCCATGCCTAATCTGCTCAGTGGAAGCATTTAATTCACTTCAATTGATTCAACATTAAAAAGATAGATAGATTATAGATGATTGATGATAGATAGATAGTGTTTCTGAGGACCACTTTCCTTGGAGAATTTCAGTTTCAGATAATATAAAGAATCAACAGAACAACAGCTGGGTGAGCATGTTATTTTTTGTTTGTTTGTTTTGAATATATTTTGTTTTGTCTTCTGAGGGAAGAAGGTCCCCAGTGTGTTCTACAATTCAGAGGCTAAGTAACCAAAGGGCTTCCCTGGTGGCTCAGACAGTAAAGAACCTGCCTACAATGAGAGAGACCTGGGTTCGGTCCCTGGGTTGGGAAGATCCTCTAGAAAAGAGCATGGCAACTCAATCCAGTATTTTTGCCTGGAGAATCCCCATGGACAGAGGAGCCTGGAAAGCTACAGTCCATGGGATCACAAAGAGTCGGACATGACTAGGTGACTAAGCACAGCACAGCAAGCAACCAAAAGTTTATCTTCTGTTCAGAACAGACATCTTTTTTCCATACCCTTGGGGCCAAATGGAAACTAAGTGTGGCTCTATGTCACTCAGCTTCTTATAGACTAGAAGTCACTTATGTCTGCTTATAAGAGGATCCAGTTGGAGAACAGACTCAACTTTTATGACTTGTCCCTTTTTGAGTTCTGTTCCCTTTTAGATGCAATTAAGCAGAGCAAAATTGAACAGTGTAAGCAACTACTTTAAACTAATGTAACTTCTTATCATGTCAAGGGATCTATTTTGTAATGGAGGACAGTTGCTAGTGAAAAATCAGAAATGTAAGGCCATCTCTTCACCATTAATCAATCAATCCATCTTGAAGTTCAAGTGTGAGCTCAACTGCCTGCTGGGCCCTGGGAGCAGGCACGAAGTGGCTGACCCAGCTCCTGTACTCTCTGGATTTACCATAAGTTTGGGGAGACACAGTTAGTAAGGGTCACCTCTTGATTCCCAAATGTGCTCCCTTTAAAGTAGTCAGGAGGGCAGTTGGGCTATGCTCAGGAGAGATCTAAAAGCTCCAAGTAACTGTGGCAAAGCACCCAAGTTTGCCTGTGGATAATGAGCTGGTTTGGCACTAGAGTAGAGTTAATGAGGGATTCTGAGTGTAGCCTGAGCATGGTTCCTGTCATAAAGATAACTCATTTGAAAGCCTGGGAGGAGAGGGATGAAAAAAGGCAAGGTATAAATTAAAAGAGTAATACTATGTTCAGGCTTCCCTGGTGGTTCAGTGGTAAAGAATCTGCCTGCCAACACAGAAGATGTGGGTTCTATCCCTGGGTCAGGAATATCCCCTGGAGAAAGGCAAGGCAACCCACTCCAGTATTCTTGTCTGGCAAATTCCATGGACAGAGAAGCCTGGTGAACTACAGTCCACGGGGTCACAAAGAGTCAGACACGACTTCGTGACTAAATAACAACAAATATCATGTTCATTAGGACTCTTTGGTTGCAAGTAACAGAAACTCACTGAGGCTGGATTAAACAGAAAATGAGAATTTGTCTTAAAGGCATGGGTCAGCTCTCAACACTCAAGGGTCAGAAGCAACTGGAAACCAGAAAATTCTATAGCTAGAAATGGAAAACTAGCAGGAGTCCAAGAGCAGTGTTTCTGCATCTGTCTTCTCTGCTTCTCTCAGCTCACAGGGGATGTTGTTTCTCAGAAAGCTGTCATTTAGCTACAAGAGGGTAACCTTGAAGTTGGAGAAGTTGACAATGAATGAGAGCAGAACAAAATTCTACAGAAACACCGAGTCAGAGCCCTGATGAACTGCTCCCACCAGTGGATATTTTTACTTATATGACTCAGGAAGTCCTCTTTTTTTCTAAATAATCCAGTTTAATGTAAAGAAAATAAATAAATTAGACATAAAAAATTAAAGAAAAAGAAAATAAAAAGCCAATGATGAGAAAATTAAAAAATATAATAAAACAAATAATCCAGTTTATATTGGCTTTCTCATTAATTGCAGTGCCCAAAGAGCAGGAAATTTTATTATTTCCTTACATCTGGACAGCACCTATAGTCGAAGAACTCTTGCAGCTCTCATCTCAGGTGTCATCCCAACAACCGTGTAGAAGCAGCTTGGCAACTTTGCCTTTACTCTGTCTTGTGTTCAGGAGGAAGGATGATTGAGTTGACTGGTTGTTTTAATTACTGTGGTGAAATGTGCATAACATGAAATGTACCATTTTGAAGTGGCATTGAGTACATTTACACTGTTCCACAACCATCACTGCCAAATATCCCCAGAACTCTTTCCCCTTTCCCAACTGAAACTGTACTCTTTAAACTAAAACTCCCCATTTGCCTCTCCCCTCAGCCCCTGGCAACTATTGCTCTACTTTCTGTCTCTATGAATTTGACCCCTCTAAGCATGGATATAATCGGAATCATACAATGAATGTCCTTTTGTGACCGACTACTTCCACTCAACATAATGTCTTCAACGGTCATCTATGCTGTATCACATGTCAGAATTTCCTTCCTTTTCTTTTTTTTATTTGTTATTGTATTTATTTTCTTTACATTATCATGTTGGTTTTGCCATACATTGACATGAATCCACCATGGGTATACATGTGTTCCCCTTCCAGAAACCCTTCCCACCTCCCTCCTGATTCCATTCCTCTGGGTCATCCCAGTGCACCAGCCCTGAGCATCCTGTATCAAGCATCAAACCTGGTCTGGTGATTGATTTCACATATGATAATTTACATGTTTCAATGCCATTCTCCCATATCATCCCACCCTTGCCCTCTCTCATAGAGTCCAAAAGACTGTTCTATACCTCTGCGTTTCTTTTGCTGTCTCGCATGCTGGGTTCTCATTACTGTCTTTCTAAATTCCATATATATGTATTAGTATACTGTATTGTTGCTTTTCCTTCTGGCTTACTTCACTCTGTATAAGAGGCTCCAGTTTCATCCACCTCATTACAACTGATTCAAATGTATTCTTTTCAATGGCTGAGTAATATTCCATTGTGTATATGTACCACAGCTTTCTTATCCATTCGTCAGTTGATGGGCATCTAGGTTGCTTCCATGTCCTGGCTATTGTAAACAATGCAGCGATGAACATTGGAGTACAGGTGTCTCTTTCAATTCTGGTTTCCTCAGTGTGTATGCCCAGCAGTGGGATTGCTGGGTCATATGGCAGTTCTATTTCCAGTTTTTTAAGGAATCTCCACACTGTTTTCCATAGTGGCTGTACTAGTTTGCATTCCCACCAACAGTGTAAGAGGATTCCTTTTTCTCCACATCCTTTCCAGCATTTATTGCTTGTAGACTTTTGGATGGCAGCCATTCTGATTGGTGTAAAGTGGTACCTCATTGTGGTTTTGATTTGTATTTCTCTGATGAGTGATGTTGAGCATCTTTTCATGTGTTTGTTAGCCATCTGTATGTCTTCTTTGGAGAAATATCTGTTTAGTTCTTTGGCCCACTTTTTGATTGGGTCATTTATTTTTCTAGCATGGAGCTGCAGGAGTTGCTTGTATATTTTTGAGATTAATTGTTTGTCCATTGCTTCATTTTTTATTATTTGTTATTATTTCCTCCCATTCTGAAGGCTGCCTTTTTCACCTTGCTTATAGTTTTCAAGTCCCTTGTGTACATATCCAGAAGTGGATATGCTGGGTCATATAGTAATTCTACATCAAATTTTGGGGGGAGATGATATAATATGCTCTATGGTAGCTCACCATCCTATATGCCCACCAGCAGTGTACAAGTGTTCCAATTTCTCCACATCCTTGATAACATGTATTTTGTTTTGCTTTGTTTGTTTTATAATAGCCATCCTAATGGGTATGAACTGTGAGCTGCTTTTTCATCATTAGTAGCCCACCCATTGGCCAGGCACATGCACCTAGGAGATGTCATACCTTAGGTGTCAGTTGATGGTGCTATGGGTGCACAAAGCTAGGACCCCTAACTGAGCATGGATCAAACAAACTGGAGCTGCTCAATAAACAATTGTTAAAAGAGTGAGTGGATGAGCAGCTTACTTGAATGAATCCCCCACTAAAAAAACCCCAGAATACTCTACTGCAGGGCTGGGAAAGTAGTATGGGTGGTAGGTTAATGGCAGAAGGTATAATGGGGGCATCAAAATGAGGGATGATACTGTATGGCAAAACCAACACAATAAAGTAAAGAAAATTAAAAAAAAATGAGGGATGAGGGTAAGAACGGGGGGTGAGGCCAAGCTCCTCAGAAAACTTTCTAAGGACATCTGGTCCAGGCACTCTTTGAAATACTTGCCCTAGTGGTCTGCCTTTATCTATGTCTAGCACCCTCCTTTTGATATTTTCAAGCCCCTGTCTCCTAGAGTAGTACATTTTAATCAGAACATCAGTGACAGCCATGCTTTACCCCATCCCTATATGTTGTGTGTGTGTTCAGTTGCTCAGTCGTGTCCAACTCTCTGGAACCCCATGGACTATAGCCCACCAGGCTCCTCTGTCCATGAAATTTTCCAGGCAAGAATATTGGAGTGGATTGTCATTTCTTCCTCCAGGGAGTCTTCCCAACCCAGAGACTGAACCCACATCTCCTGCATTGGTAGGCAGATTCTTTACCACCTGAGCCATCTGGGAAGTTGTTTATGTACTGCAAGCATGTCCCTTTTTCAATCTGTATTCCTTCTTCCAGGAAGAAGCTACAGAGAATTGTCCTCAGGACATGAGACCAGGGTTGATCAAATCCACACTGTTTCCATTGGGAAGAGGCTGGGGGTTAAATACAGAGAAGTTCCATGTAACACCAGGAACACTTCAAAGCAGCTGGAAGGTTTGCCTCACCAAACCCTTAAAACCAATCAGATATTTCTCTAAAGCTTGTCTAGACCACTTTGGTCTGGACACAAGTTTGGAAATCTGGAGAAGCAATTTCTTTCTAACGCTTGCTTTTTTTCTTTCTACGGAGGATGAAAATAGTAAACAAACAGCAATGCGACCTTGATGAAGTGATTTTCTCCCCAGTAACCAGGCTGGGAGGAGGTTGGCATGTTGTTTTCCTGTTTTCTGATCTCTGTTCTGGAAACCCTGGATGCTGTTTCCCTGACATTTCACTCCTCCCACCAGTTTCTTCCCTGAGTCTTCATCTTTCCCTCTTCTCCTGCCCCCACCTGCACACTCTGATCCACAACTCAACCAGCAGCAGTTAGTGGTGGCGGCAAGGTGGGGGAGAGGGGCAGTCTCCCGGGAATATGTGGACACCTCAGTCCCTCCTAGGTAAGGGACAAAAGGGCAAGGTGAACATGGACCAAAGTCAAGGGATCCAAAATATCCAGTGAGCTCCTGTTCTTGAAATATACTGTTCTGGTCTAGGTGGCTTCACTGGAAAACTCTACAGAAGGATTTAGGAAGAAATAATACCAATTACACAAATTATTCTAGAAAATAGGAGTGGCAGTAATAAAAAGGAACAAACTACTGACCCATGTAACAACATGGATGCATCTGAAAAGCATTATGCTGAGTTTAAAAGCCAGGCACAAAAGGCTTCATAGTGTATGCTCCAATTTAGTCAACATTCTGAAAAAGACAAAATTATAGGGAGAAGTAGAAGATCTGTAGTTTCCAGAGGCTGGAGGTGGGAGGAGGAGATGGATACAAAGAGGCACACAGAACCTTTTGGAGTAATGGAGTTGCTCAATATATTGATTGTAGTAGCTCAATATATTCGTTATGACTGTATACATTTGTCAAAATTGAGGTGTACACTTAAAATGGGGGATTTCACTGTATTAAATTATACCTGGAATATGCTGACTTAGGAAAATCCTAGTTTTCAAAGTATTAATTTCATTTTATTTAAAACTAGCTTTAAAAACACATTTGTATTTATTATTCATATATATGTATGTGTTTGTATACATAGATGTGTATGTACATATGTATGTTCATATACACACATTCTTTTTCTTCTCATGCTGCCATGTTACCATAAAATCCTCAATGTTGGGAATAAGAACAGCTTCTCCCCTGGGCTCCCTGTCTCTAGTTGCCCTTGCTCTCACCCATCTCTTTCATCTCAAGCAAGTGGATCTTCCTTAAGCTCAGTTTTGTGCATAGACACAGCATCAACTCAACCAAGGTCAGAGTTAGGTCCTTCCCTCAGGAAACTCACAGCTTGGCAGACCCCGAGGGGATCTATGCTACTGATAGACAGTAGGCTTGTGAATTACGTTGTCCTTCTAAAATAGTAGGGATACTTTGAGGATTCAACTGAGAAAATGCATGTGGAGAGCTAAGCACCTAAGAAGATCCCAACAGATATGAAAGATCACTGGTATTTTTGTCAATATTTCCACTCTTTATTTCCTCTCTTCACTCCAAATCTTTGTTGTGACAAGACAAAAACTGAGGAGAATACACTTGCGTGACACTATCATAAGGCTCCATTTGATTTTCCTGTTAATAGGTACCATTTCTGGAAATAAACTAGCCCTGTCCCAGTCATCTCACCACCTGCAGACTTGAGCAAGGGAAGGGTGCAACTCTTACATTGTATGTGTATTGAGGCATGAGGACTCTCAAGTGATAATCAGTTAATCCTTCTGAAATGGGTCCTGCTATCATCTTCCCTGTGTGAAGGTCCAGGGAATGCCACCACTAGTCTTACATGTTTCAATTATGAACAAATAGTCATTGAGCACCTTAGATACACCAAACATTCTTCCATGTACTGAAGATACAGCAGTAAACAAAACTCCCTGCCTTAAGGGTCCTGCTTTTTCATTCTAATCCAAAGTGACATATTGTAAAGGAGGGACTTCATTGGAGTAGGACCATATGGCCAGAGTTTCAGACACTTCCTCCACTTCAACAAAAGCAGGGGATTTTAATCTATTTTATATCCTGGGAACAAACTTAAGATTTTCAACCAAATATTCTGCATCTAAAAACAAAAACATTAAACCAGTGAACCATATGCCAGAGTTTGTGCCTCCCAACTTGAAGCAAGCTTCATGAGCTTGTGGGTTCATATTGGAGGTATGGAGGCAGTTTATGATGGGGAGAGGTCCTGTGGAGCCCCAGACTCAACCAGTGTCTTGTTTCTGCCATTCAGCCATGCTGATGTGTGCTGAAATGATGTGGTGAGGTCAGGAGGAATTGATTTAATTTCTTTTCCCAGAGGGTGCCTGTGACTTTAGAAGAGAAACAAGGGCCCAACTTATCCAAGGTGCTAAGCCATGATATGATTTTTTTCTGAGTCCTTCCTCACCACTTAGGGGAGAAAAGTAGTTTCAGCACCAAGGACAGTGACAGAATGTTTCAACTCTGGATTGCTCTTCAAGGGGAGGACTCAGCAAGAGAATCCAGCTTCACGCCCCCCACCATGTGAAAGCTGTGCCTACATCTTTCCAGTTGATGAGAATGCCAGGTCTACATCTAGGCTTCTTTGGGCACCCACTTACTAGAAAATCAGACTCTGCCATACTTAATCATTCCCCATCTAATCTGAACACTCTCCTTTGATTCAGAGGTATAATTAGTCTTAATAACATGCTAAATATAAAGGTACACCACTCACCTCCAGGACATGACAGATGAAAAGAGAGCTAAAGGACCCTAATATTTTCTGTGTTCTCTACTAAATGCTAATAAAGCAGCCATAAACCACATTTAGAGATACTGGAGTTTTGCTAGTAAAGGGGGAGTTCTGCAAAAGGAATCAACTCACAGGTCAATGTGAAAGTTAACCCCCAAAGTGTAAGAAGGAGACACTGTGAAACAGTGTGATGGACACCTAGATCTGGCCTCCAACATTCCTCAATGTCCTGGGCTAATCACTTTAATTCCCCAACCACAGGTTGGTTTGTTTGTTTTTTCCCCCTTAGGTAAAATGAACATAGTATCTTCCTTCCTTCAGGATCATTAGGAGGATGAAATGAGAAAAGAGTGTGAAATCATCCAGGACAGGCCTAGGTGCATAGTAGGCACCAGAAGTATTATATTATATCCTCCACACTTGGAAGACATTGTTTCTCTGCAGGATAGATTGATACAGTTTCTAAGTGGCTTATTAATGACCATTCAGAAAGCATAAGCCTCTCCTTCCATCTGCTGACTTTCTGCAAAGGCAGGCACACATGTATGTGCTAGGTTCTCAGCCCAGTCTTATCTAAACTGACCCTTGGCACCATCAACTCCACATGCTCCAGTGAAGTCAGAAACAGGTCAGTAAGTTTTGCACAGTGGTCCAAGATGGCTCTTCCAGATCACCAGTTTCTCAATTACAAAGGAAATGAGCCTGAAAAATGTCTGTAGCTTAATCATTAAAGGTGCTTTAGCTGAGAACCAAAATCCATAGTTTTCTTCCCTTAACTAGAAAGCGATGACTAAGCATTTACTACACCGAGTATTGTGCTACACTGAACTACACTGAGTATGGTTCATCCTGGATTGAAAGTGAAAGTGAAAGTCGCTCAGTCATGTCCGACTCTTTGCGACCCCATGGACTATACAGGCCATGGAATTCTTCAGACCAGAATACTGGAGTGGCTTGTATTAATTGCCCACTCTGTGCCAAGCACAGCTCCTACTGGCCTTGGGCCTTTGTCTGGTGGGATACTCCTTGTTCTTAGAGATTCATCTCAGGTATCACCTCCTCCTCCAGAGAGCCTTCACCGCCTCAAGGTGGCCTGGGGGCTGCTCTCTGTGTCTCCCTTGTCTCCTTCACCCAACCAAGCTCCCTAAGAACAGGATCTGAGCCTGACATTTTTGTAGCTCCAGTGTCTGGCACAAAGCCTGAGATGGAACTCAGCTGCAAGCAGTCTGTTGAATGTTGAGTGAACATGCCTGAGATCTCCTAGTTTAAAAACATCCAAAGTCCATTCCATAGAATCCTGGTTCCAGGGGTTATTACTAGCCATGATATGAAAAAAGATTTTTGTGGTCACTTAAGTTCAAGAAACAGCAACCTTAAAGAAGTTTCCTTGTTACAGAATTCTGAGAACTATATGACATGCTTCTGAGCCCTGTGAATTTCTGAGAACAAACCAACATCAAGGCCTCCCAAATTTGTTTAAATATGGGACACCGAGTGGGAGAGGGGTGGGGGAGGTTGAGAAAGAAGAGGGAGAACCTCAGATGACTAGGATTCTCTGGAACACACTTCCGAAAACATTGTCCTAGACTGGCTTGCATCTCAAACATTTAAGAATCTGAAAGAGGAAGTGAAGCATGCTGTCCCCAGGAGAGATGGCATTTGGGGAGCTTGAAGAGATGGGCCAAGCGTCCCAACCGTCCCTGCTCTGTTGGGGTGACAAAACACAGGTCACTGTCACAGGAGCCCATAACCAGGGAGCTGGGTCTCTTCTGCTTACAAACCTGGGGTTTCATCTGCACCAGCTTTCCTGGAAATGCAAACTGAGAGCAGCTGGCAAGTCCCCATCAATAGCTGGACAACCTAGTTCCCCTACAGTCTCCTTATCAGGAAAATGCTTCTGAAGGCATTTGAGCCTTCTAAGAAACCTCCTTATCAGAAAAATGCATTGCTGTTCAGAGGGGATGTTTGGGAAGGAAAACTCAGGTGTGGAAGCATGGTTGTGGTATCTCTGCCATCATTCCTGCTGTCTTGTCCATCTTCCCCACTGGGCTCTGCACAGTCCCCTGTGGCCTCTTGTCATTTATGGGCCAAATGCATTTGTATCCTCCAGGCAAACCTCCAGGCAAAGCTGCTGATGGGCTCAGCTCACAACCATCCCCATTGCTAGGCCAGCCCTTCATTTCTGATCACCTCTGGGCTTGGCACTTTATAAACAGATTTCTCTTGGATCAAGGGCTGAAAGTCGGTCCAGTCAACAGCATACCCCTCCCCTCCCTCTGCAGGAGGTGCAACATCACATTGCTTCTTCCAGCAGAGGTAGGGCGGAGCCCCACTGACTGGAGAAGGACTCTGGCCACACAGATGCCACAGTGGGCATGTCCAGGACAAATACCCTCTGACAGTATTGCCGGCTGCACCAACAGGGGAGATGCAGGCAGAACCACTTCCTGAGTCTTTCACAGCAACACAGAATGAAGCTACACATGACAGTCCCCTGAAAACGTCTGTGCTTGCTCGCACTTGCAGAGTAGGGCTTAAGAGCATAGACTGCAATGGGCTGTCTGGGTTCAGCTGCATCCTTGAGCAAGTTTCCTCACTCTCTGTACCTCAGTCTTCTCATCTGCAAAATAGGGATAACAATGAGCCTGATTCCATTGATCAACCACATGCAAAACACTTAAAATAGTGCCAGACACTTAGTGACCTAACCACTATCACTACTTTCCTTGGAGGCAAATCTCCTGAATGGGAAAGTCTGGGGTGTTCCCCACACCCAGAACTCAGCCTAAAGGGGAGAAGGGTTAAGTATTTGGAAACCACTTGGTTGCTTAAAGCCAAATCCAGAAGGCAAATGTTAGTCTGCAGACACTGAGCCCTCATTTGATGAGGCTTGTGAGAGCAGCAGGGTCAGAGGGCTTCTCTCTAGAAAGGGGAGTGATCCAAAACATTTAAGAGAGGAAGAGCAAATGTCACTCTCCACCAAGGACTTGGCTTATCTCGGGCAGCAATATGTAATTGAAACATATTGTAATCATCGTGCCCATTGGCTCTACCTCTAAATCTATCTCTGACTACTTTTATCCTTCTCTACTGCCCCACCCATGTCCTTCCTCTATCCTATCTTATCTGTGCCATGGTCATCGTGTTCTCTTCATTCATTTGTTTCCTCCACAGTCAGCATGAGGGGAGGGGGTGGCCTTCAGACACATTCATCCCATCAGGTATCTCCTGCTAAAATCCCACCTTGCCCTCCAAGGGGCGGGGTACCAGGTCCCTGCTCCCAAGTCAGTCATTTTCTCTCCTGCTCTCTCCTGCTCTCTCCTCAGGCTCCTGCTGTGCAGCCCTTCACTCCATCATCAGGTTCCTCAGTCTCGTGTGGTCCTGTACACATGCTCCTCTGCCCAGAAGGCTCTCCCTCCTCAGCACGTGGGTCTCCCCAGACCTTCTCTGACCACTCTCCTCAGTCTAAATCAAGCCCCCTTTGCATTCCTCTCTCCTGACTCTGCCTTTCATTCTTGGCACTTATCATGAGTTATCTTGCATTTATTAATGTAATTAGGTGTCTGCTGTGCATACCTCCCAGTACACTCCAAGCTCCTAAAACCATAGAGCATATCTGTCCTATTTCCCATTGTGTCTTCTGTGCTGACCTCAGCTCCATAAATCCTGGTTGAATGAATAAAACCAAATATGATCTCTGAGATCAGAGGCAGCTGGCAGAAGAACCCCCCTCGGGCTCCAAGCACTGCAGCAAGGACCACCCCAAAACTCCCCAGAGTGAGTGGAGCTGGTTTGAGGGAAAATCTAATTTTATAGGAGTTATCCAGTGGCTTGTCACATAATGTGGCCCAAGAGGTCTTTGTGGAGATGGCATACTGGTGGTCTGAGGATCCAGTGAAATCACAAACATATTTTTCCTGCCTGTAGTGTTAGCAACTAATTTGTTTTTCACTTTAATATCTAGACTTCTAGATGAAAATCTGAAAGATCCAGCAACATCAAGACTGTGTTCCCACATGGCATAGCCCACTGGATCCATACTACCTACCTTTCCCAGGTAAGTTTGAGCCTCCTACCCTCTTCATTGTGACTTGTTCATTGTTTTTGGATTCATGGGTTTTTCTTGTAGCTCTTCTATGTCTTACATCTATATTGTGAAATTTTAACTGTCAGCTACATATTGTTAGACACAAGCAAAGTTTTCCTGTATAAAATTATATTTTAAATTCAGAAGTATTTTATGTGCCTTTGGCTTATATATATATATTATATGTTATATATAATATATATATTTGACTTACATATATGTGTGTGTGTGTGTGTGTGTGTGTGTGTATATAGTGTGCATTTCAAATATGCAATACAGTAGTATTAACTATAGTCACTGTGATGTACATTACATCTCCAGGGACTTATCTTCTAATTGGATATTTGTACCTTTCAATCCCCTTCAGCCATTTCACCCCCCTTCCACACCCCAACTCAGGCAAACACCAACCTGTTCTCTGAATCTATGATAGGGAAAGTTGTTTGTTTATTTTAGCCTTTTATTTTTGTTTTCTTGTTTTTAGAGACTACATATAAGTGAGGTTGTATGGTATTTATTGTTCTCTGACTGACATTTCACTTAGCATGATGCTTTGGAGGTCCATCCATGTTGTCAAAAATGACAAAATTTCATTCTTTCCTATGGCTGAAAAACAGTGTATCTATATTGCAACTTCTTTATCCATTCTTCCATTAATGGACACCTAATTTTTTTCTGTAGCTTGGCTATTACAAACGATGCCACAATGAATATGTGGATGTACATATCTTTCCCAGTTAGTATTTTTATTTTCTTCATATAAATACCCAGAAGTGAAATTGCTGAATCATGTGGTAGTCTACTCTTAATTTTTTGAGGAACCGCTATACCACTTTCCATAGTGACTTTACCACTTTACATTCCACTAACAGTGCACAAGGGCTCCCTTTTCCCCACATCCGCTCCAATGCTTGTAATTTTTTGCTATGGTTTTGATTTACATTTCCCTGGTAATTAGTGATGCTGAGCATCTTTTCATGCACTTGTTGCCCATCTGTAAGTCATCATCAGAAAAATGTCATTTCAGGTCGTCTGCCCAGTTTTAAATCAGATTGCTTCTTTTTCTTTTTAAACTACTGAGCTGCATAAGTTCTTTATATATAAGAACCATATACCTCTTATCAGGTATATGGTTTGCGAATATTTTCTCCGGCTCCACCGGTTGCCTTTTCATTTTGTTGATGGTTTCCTTTGCTATGCAGGAGTTTTTTTATTTTGTTGTAGCACCACTTGTTTATTTTTGCCTTTGTTGTTTTTGCTTTTGGTGTTCAAATCCAAAGAATCATCACTAAGACTGATGTTGAAGAGCATTGCTGCCTATGTTTTCTTCTAGGAGTTTTATGCTTTCAGGACTTATAGTCAAGTCTTTAATCCAAAATATTTCAAATTAATTTTTGTGCATGGTATAGAAGAAAGTGAAAGTAAAGTTGCTCAGTCGTGTCCAACTCTTTGCCTACCAGGCTCCTCCGTCCATGGGGTTTTCTAGACAAGAGTACTGGAGTGGGTTGCCATTTCCTTCTTCAGGGGATCTTCCCAACCCAGGGATCGAGCTCGAGTCTCCCACACTGTAGGCAGACGCTTTACCATCTGAGCCACCAGAGAAGTCATACAGCATAGGACGGTGGTCATTCTTTTGCATGTAGCTGTTCAGTTTTCCCAGTGCAACTAATTGTTCTTCTCCCATTATATATATTTGATTCCTTTGTCATAAATTAATTGACCTTACACATGTGAGTTTATTTCTGGGCTCTGTTCTATTCCATTGATTTATGTGTCTGTTTTTATGTCAATCCATACTGTTTTAATTACTGTATCTTCATAATATCATTTGAAATCAAAGAGCTTAATGTTTCAAGCTTTGTTCTTTTTTCTCAAGATTGCTTTGGCTATTTGGGGGTCTTTTACAGTTCCATACAAATTTTAGGGGTTTTTTTCTATTTCTGTGAAAAATGCCATTAGTCTCAAAAATATACAAGCAACTCCTGCAGCTCCATTCTAGAAAAATAAATGACCCAATCAAAAAGTGGGCCAAAGAACTAAACAGACATTTCTCCAAAGAAGACATAAAAATGGCTAACAAACACATGAAAAGATGCTCAACATCACTCATTATCAGAGAAATGCAAATCAAAACCACAATGAGGTACCACTTTACACCAGTCAGAATGGCTGCCATCCAAAAGTCTACAAGCAATAAACGCTGGAGAGGATGTGGAGAAAAGGGAACCCTCTTACACTGTTGGTGGGAATGCAAACTAGTACAGCCACTATGGAAAACAGTGTGGAGGTTCCTTTAAAAACTGAAAATAGAACTGCCATATGACTCAGCAATCCCACTGCTGGGCATATACACCGAGGAAACCAGAGTTGAAAGAGACACATGTACCCCAATGTTCATCGCTGCATTGTTTACAATAGCCAGGACATGGAAGTAACCTAGATGCCCATCAACTGACAAATGGATAAGAAAGCTGTGGTACATATACATAGTGGAATATTACTCAGCATTAAAAAAAAAATTCATTTGAATCAGTTCTACTCAGGTGGATGGAACTGGAGCCCATTAGTGAAGCCCAGAGTGAAGTAAGCCAGAAGGAAAAACAACAATACAGTATACTAACACATATATATGGAATTTAGGAAGATGGTAATGAGAACCCTGCATGCGAGATAGCAAAAGAAACGCAGATGTATAGAACAGACTCGTGGACTCTGTGGAAGAGGGCAAGGGTGGGATGATATGGGAGAATGGCATTGAAACATGTTAATTATCATATGTGAAATCAATCACCAGCCCATGGTTGATGCTCAGGGCTGGTGCACCAAGATGATCCAGGGGGAGGGAATCGGGAGGGAGGAGAGAGGGGGGTTCTGGAGGGGGAACATATGTATACCCATGGCAGATTCATGTCAATGTATGGCAAAACCAACACAATGAAGTAAACAAAATTTAAAAGAAATGCCATTAGTATTTAGATTGAGATTTCATTGAACCTGTAGATTGCTTTAGGTAGTATGGTCATTTTGACAATATCATTCAGTTTTATTGTGTCTTCTTCATTTCTTTCATGAGTATCTTATAGTTTTTAGTGTATAAGTTTTTGCCTCCTTAGTTAAGTTTATTCCTAGATATTTTATTGTGTTTGATGCAATTGTAGATGGCTTTACATTTTTATTTTCTCTTTCCATTAGCTCATTATCTGTGTATGGAAGAAAACACAACAGGTTTCTGCATATTGATTTTTTATCCTACTACTTTACCAAATTCTGTTACTAGTTCTATTAAGTTTTTTGTTTGTTTGTTTGGCTGTGTGTGGTGTGTGTGTGTACATGGTCTTTCTTCACTCCTTTTTTCTTTTCCCTTGATGCCATGGGCAAAATCCAGAAAGCCATTGCCTCACACCTCAGCTTTTTTTGTTGTTGAGTAGATATAAAACCATGGATTTGTTCACTCACATCCTAGCTCCATTATTTATTACAGTGTGACCTGGGCCACAATACTCAAACTCTCAGATTCTAATTCATTATTTGTAAAAATTGCCTAACAAAAACCTAGGACAAGTTGTTGAATCTCTCTGTACCTTAGTTCCCTTTTATATAACAGTACCTCCTTCACAGTTTCACTCTGAGAATTCAATGTTTTAATACACATAAAATTCTTCAGAGAGTGTCTGACCCAGCATAAGCTCTCAATACTGCTGCAAGGATTTTAAATTAGATGATACACATGAAAAAGCTCAGGACAGTGTTGAATACATTGTAGGTGCACAACAAAGCTGTTTCTTCTCTATTTCTCTCTTTTTCTCCCACCCTGCTTTCCAGTGAATCCTAGAACAGGGTATAGACCCTGAGCAAGTTCAAACCATTAATAACCAAAGTCGCTTTAATTAAGTTTCAATTAAAAGTTCTATATTCTATGGCCAGGGTTTGCCAGTTCTTATATATTTAATGCAGAAAACTTTCTTTGGCCTCAAACTATCTTCTAGGAAAAACCACTGAATACCCCCATAAGCCTCTTAAAATCCACACCCTCAAAGCAGACCCTTCTGCTACCCAACCCTGGGACCCCAGTCTCAGTTGATGGCACTTCCATCTACCTACACAACCAGAAAGAAGGGGAAAAATTTTTGACTTCACCCATCCTTCTCATTATACGTTCAGCTAGTCCCCAAATCTTGCCATGTTTTACATATGACACACATATCCACTCGTAGTCCCCAGGGAGAGCCCCTTCAGCTCTAACACAGACGACCACAGTTGCTTTGTGGCTCATCTCCCTGTCTCTGAACTTGTTCTCCCTACACGACCACTAGAATGACCTTCCCAGTTCCCACATGAGCTCCTGCTGACCATTCCCACCACCTACAGACCAAGCTCTCACTGACTATGCAAGTAAAATCCTTCTTGGTCTGACCTGTGCTTCTCCACCCATGTGAATTATATCTTTTGTCCCTAAAGCAAGCAGCTTCTAGTTCCTTACCTACTCCATGCTGATCTCAGCCCCATGGCTTTCCTCATGCTAGTCCTCTAACCTGAAATGCCCGTCGTGGCAGCCTACCCCAAAGAGTCCCACTCCCTGACAATTATGCCCTCATGTAATCTCCTCCCATATTGAACAGTGCTGATTGTAGAATCAAGAGGATATAACAGAAATGATAGTAGGGAGATTTTGAGGCTAGGTCATAAGAGACATTGCAGATTCTGACTCACTCTCATATCACTCATGCTCAGTGAAGTCACGTTATGAGGACTCTCAAGCCACAGAAACCTCCTGCCAACAGCCATGCGAAGGACCCATCTTGGAAGCAGATCCTCCAGCCTCAGACAAAGCCTTTCTGAAAACTGCAACCTCATGAGAATCTACAAGCCAGAACAATCCAGCTAAGCTGCTCTTAAATTCCTGACCTACAGAAATGGTATAAGATCACAAATGTTCACTGTTGTTTCACTCCACTAAGTTTTGGGGTAATATGTTGCATAACCAGAGATATCTAATATACCCTTTCTCTTCTTCTCTGCCTGCCTGACTCTTATGCATCCTTCAAGACACTGGTCAACCATGAGCTCCTGCAGGAAGCTATTCCTGGCTGTCTTTATTGAGTAGGCATCCTCATTTGTCCTTGGAGCATACCTGCAAAAATGCAGTTTTCTCTTTTTCTTCCCCACCAGACTTTCGATGCTTCAGAGCAGTATCTAGACCTTTCCTTTACTCCTCTTCATTTTTCAACAGGCCGTGGGTCATTCATTTACTTTGATGAATGAGGAGGAGGTCAGATTAATAAAGGAGCCAGGAGTGGAATGAGAGTTTGTTATTCCATGCCCTGTAGTCTTTCTCCTACCATCAGTGATTCTCTTCTTTTTCAGCAATGAGGTGCTTTTGGAAAATTCTGCTTCTATCATTGTAGGGATGCATTTGACTACCATTATTCAGACTCTGTTTGACCCTATGAAAATCTCCTCCTTAGCACAGGCTCACCTACAGTTCAGCCCTTTCCTGGGATATTTGCTAAATTCTTCCTTCTCTCTTCCTCTCATCTCTTTTCTTCACCATCCATGGATGGGCCAGTGTGGTAAGACATTTTTATAGAAACACTCCACCCCTCTGCTTAACTCTGAAATGACTCTCAGCTCACCTTCTTCTGGCTCTGTGGCTTAACAGATGAGGAGGTGGCCAGATGCAGGACAGAGCCCACCATCATGTGTGGAGCCCAAGTGTCCCACACAGGCATCCAGAAACAGCAGAGCCCAATGTGGGCTGCTCTTTGGCCCTTGAGCCCCAGCAGAACTTGGGTGCTATCAGACTCTTCCCTGGCTGGTGGAGGCAGTCTATGCAGCATCAGTTAAGAAGACTTATTAATCATAATGCTCACAGGGAGGTTGTTCAAAATTGGTGTCCATACACCTGGAGGATGGATCTGAAAGTAAATCACTTCTGTTTGCTCCTTCCAGTGGCTTCCTCTCTGCACCCCCATGGTTTGGGTCTCCACAGTAGCATCCTTGCTGACCTTGGCCATTGCTCTCACAGCCCACCCCTTCCCCAGCATGCAGAGAAGTGTTGTTTCTAATCCTCTAATGGCTTATGATTGAAGCCCAAATTCTTGATTATGAGGATAGAATCACTATAGTCTGGCTGGACTGATTGCTTCACCCACATCTCCTGTTACTCATCTCTAATCACTCCTTAGCACTTACCTCTGCCCAATTCCCTGATAAGCCTCAAAACTGTATCTCCAATCTCCTTCCTTCCTCGAGCTTCAGAGCCTATGCTTCTCCATGTTCTGCTTTTGTCTGTTACTTTTGTCATAAATTACCACCAAGATGCTTGCTCCTTGGGAGGAAAGCTATGACAAACCTAACAGTGTATTAAAAAGTGGAGACATCGTTTTGCCAACAAAAGTGCATATAGTCAAAGCTATGGTTTTTCTGGTAGTCATATACAGATGTGAGAGTTGGACCAGAAAGAAAGCTGAGCACTGAAGAATTGATACTTTTGAATTGTGGTGTTATAGAAGGCTCTTGAGAGTCCCCTGGACAGCAAGGAGATCAAACAAATCAATCCTAAAAGAAATCAACCTTGAATACTCATTGGAAGGACTGATGCTGAAGCTCCAACACTTTGGCTACCTGATGCAAAGAACTGACTCATTAGAAAAGACCCTGTACTGGGAAAGATTGAAGGAAGAAGGAGAAGAGGTAGACAGAGGATGAAATTGTTGGATAGCATCACTGACTCAATGAACATGAGTTTGAGCAAGCTCTGGGAGTTGGTGATGAACAGGGAGGCCTGGCATGCTGCAGTCCATGGGGTTGCAAAAAGTCGGACATAACTGAACTGAACTGAGCAACTGAACTAAACTGTACTGAATCTCCTTATATCAAGATCTTTAAGTTAATCACATCTGTAAAATCCCTTTGCAGATACTAACTAAAATATTTCCAGGTTCCTGGCAGGCATTACATGTCTACATCAGCTATTCTTCTGACTGCTATACAGCCCCAGTTCAAATCCTATTCTCAAAAGATATTTATCCCAATTATTTTGGTGCAGAAAAATTACTTATTGTAGTTTAAGGTCAGTTTTCTTCTAGAGCCCTGTATTTCAGGGCTCATGGGTATGCTCAAGCTCTAACCCCTTAGAGACAGCTGTTCCTTCTACTCAGACAGCTTGAAGGGCTCATGCAATCCATCAACAACTGAGCACTCATTTTCCATTGCTACCTTTACTCAACATTTACTGAGATCTCTGAGCTGGACCCTGTGACAACCTTGGGTCCAGCTCAGAGATCTCAGTAAATGTTGAGTAAAGGTAGCAATGGAAATTAACAAGAAAGAGAGACTCTGCCCTTGAGTGGCTTATGGTCTTCTTGTTTTCCCTGTGTCTCGTTCAAAGCTTTTTCATGAGGCCAGCCCCTGCCTGGTGTATGGCACATGCTTGGCAAAAAGTCTGTTGAGCTGAGTGATCTAAGATGTCACTCAGCATCATCCTCCTCCTATAATTTCTCTCTGCCACTCTCATCCTCTCTCATCATCATTCATGGTTCATGGTGAGAAGTGCTTCTCACTAGACTGGAGCCCCAGCTGAGGGCAGGAAACCTGGGGTGGAGGGGGCAGGGTGTGGTGTGTTTGCTCTATTCAGAGCCAGGCTTCTGATGGCTGGAGATCCCTCTCCCATGTGATGCTCCTCAGCAAAACACCTGGCCATTGAGCTCTGCGATTAGGATCCATAAATACTTGTGGCATGGAGCAATCGCCTGCCTGATCCTGCAGACACAGAGGGACTCTGTAAATGTGCTTCTGCAGCTAAAGTCACATGAAATATTTACGCCTGAGAAACTTGTGTTTTCTCCCACAAAGAAAGAAGTCAGGAGCAAACTCTAGAATAGCTGTATCCTAAACAACAACAAAAGTGGTACAAATGATATCCACAGCCATACTTTGTCAATGAAAGGGCTCAGAGAACCGTTCCTTTATTCAGCAAGTGAATGAGGGCCTCCTGCATACCAGGCACTGTTGCAGAGACTGGGGGATTGGTGGTGAACAAGGCAGTCAAAATCTCTGCACTTCCAGAGGTTGCTTTCCGGTAATAACTGATATTTATTGGATGCAAACTATGTGCCAGGCACTGTTCGCAATTTTTTACCTGTGTTAATTCCTCCTGGTGATCTAGGGACTGTTATTGTTAGTCCTGCTAACAAAGAGGGAATCTGAGCACAGAGCAGTCAATTAACCTGCCTGAGATCATACAGCATCAGAGTGGACAAGTTGGGACTTGGTCCCAGGAAACCCTGTGCTATGAATCCTATACTTAATTACTTCTGGTTCTTTCTTCTCATGTTAGAGGTGGAGAATTTAGGGAAAAGTTTTATCCTCCAAAGAGTGCAGAGAGAGTGAATCCTCTGGGATTTGGGGTTTAGGACTAAAGAAGCTGAAAATAAGTAAGAATAAGAGAAGGTATTAGGCTCCCTATGGGTCTCCATGAAGCCTGACATGCCATCATTAAAGTTTATGTTACTCTGCACAAAACATCATCATGGTCTACATTACGTAGCCTTAGTATGAATGGATCTAATGTCCTCTGAGCTTTCAGAGGCCAAGAAGGCAGCACTTTGCATAATATATCTTATTTAATCTTTATATCAACCTTTAAGGTCAATATAACACAATTCACCAAAGGAGAAAAGGAGGTTAGGCTATTGGATGAGCAAGGTTTTAAACTGAGGCCTGTGGAAAGCCCTGTCTAATGCACTTTCCAAGACCTACACCTCCCTTTTTTGGTCTCCACCATCAATATTTGGGCTGAAGCCATGAAATTAAAAGATGCTTGCTCCTTGGAAGAAAGGCTAGGACAAAACCAGGCAGCATATTAAAAAGCAGAGACATCCTTTTGCTAACAAAGACCCATATAATCAAAGCTATGGTTTTTCCAGTAGGCATGTATGGATGTGAGAGTTGGACCATAAGGAAAGCTAAGCACTGAAGAATTGATGTTTTCAAACTATGGTGCTGGAGAAGACTCTTGAGAGTCCTTTGGACAGCAAGGAGATCAAATCAGTCAATCCTAAAGGAAATCAACCCTGAATATTCATTGGAAGAACTGATGCTGAAGCTGAAGCTCCAAAACTCTGGCTACCTTATGCAAAGAGCTGACTCATTAGAAAAGACCCTGAGGCTAGGGAAGATTGAGGATTGGAGGAGAAGGGGATGACAGAGGATGAGATGGTTGGATAGCATCACAGACTCAATGGACATGCATTTGCGGAAACTCTGGGAAATCATGAAGGACAGGCAAGCCTGGTGTGTTGCAGTCTATAGGGTTGCAAAAAGTCGGACACAATTTAGCAACTGAACAACAATGATTGATATTATTTCAAACATTCTTTTACCCCAGAAAATCTACTTCTAAAAATCTGTTCTTAGAAAACAGATAAGAATAGAATGTTTACTGAAGTCTTAGAAAACAGATAAGAATATGAATGTTTGTTGAAGTCTTGTTTACAATAGGAAATTTTAAAAGTGAGGAGAGGGAATAACACAAATGTTAAATAATAAAAAATGAAATAAATGGTGGTACTCATTTAATAAAATCTATGCAATATTTTCATTAAGGATATATTTAAACATGGAGAATTATTCCAGAGATATTAGGCAAATATAATCAAGTTTTGAAATAAGTATGGAGGTTTTTATGCATATGTCTAAATGAAGTAGAACCATTGAAACTGCCATTTTATAAACCAAAAATGATTTACTATCAACAATTTCACACAGTTCAACCTAACAGAAAAAAAATTTGATGAATATTCACCAAAATGCTCATTGTGAGTCTCTTTTTGGTGCTTTCAAATGGATTTTTCATTGTTTGTGCTCTTTCATAGTTAAATTTCATCCACACTGTGTATGCATTGCTCTTGATCACAAAAATATATTAAAATAAATGCAAATAATCAGAGACATTAAAAAACTGTTCAATACTTATTTTGAAGAAGTATGCTAGGTGTCTCAGATGTTATGATCTAAGAATAGATTTTTTTAAAATGATCCAGTTCCAGTGGTTAAATTGAGAACTCATGATAAGAAAGTTGAACAAGTGGTGAAATTGATTTGTCAAATGACCTTTTTTTTTTTTTTCCTATTGACAACATTTGAGCTCTGGGTTATCAATCAAATTGTGTGCAAGCTTTAAGGTAGTAAAATCACTAGACCATCTTAAAACTGCATGAGATGGATCTGGCATCAGATTAAAAGCTAAACCCTTGCCTATGAAGAATACATAACTGGCTGACTTAACTGAAAACCAGTTAATTTGGTGCACATAAAGATCTAAGAGTTCAAGGTTGGGAGGATGAGTCAATGTACGTCCTCAGCAGAAATGATTACAAGAACTGGAAGTCAGAATTTTGTTTATATTTCCCTTGGAAAAGTCAGATATTTTTTAGCATAAGTGAGACTTCAAATTTTGAGCCACGGAAAAACACAGGAAGACCCAGAATCTTTGCTAGGAAAGGCAAGACAGTATACATTATACAATATACAGTGAACAGTAGTAATAATGATTCTAATACAAGGGAGGCAAATGATTCCCCTTGACAAGGGGATACCAAGGAAACCCCAATAAATAATTTTGCTTATTATATGTACTTCAATATTGCAAATATATGGTCTTTAGCCAGGACACTGAAGCAACTGTTCTTTTTTGAGTCTTCATCTCCAAGCTCCACTCCATGCTGGAGATTCCAAGGTCCTCCAGAACTCTGCTCTCCTGCTTGATTAGGATGAATAGCTTTGGCTTTTGGTTCCCCTGACAGGTTTGGTGATTTTTTTAAAAATATTTAGATTATTTCTTCTTTTGTTAATAGTGAGTTCCTCAAGGAAAGAAAACACTGTTGACACATTTCTATGCATGCTGGGTAAGCACACATGCTCATAGACAAAATAAGAATTCAAGGACTTGCCTGATGGTCCAGTGGTTAAGAATCTACCTGCCAATATGAAGGACACAGGTTTGATCCTTGATCCAGGAATATCCCACATGCTGGGAGGCAACAAAGTCCATGCACCACAACTACTGAACCCTCACACCCTAGAGTCCCTGCTCTACAACAAGAGAAGCCACCATAATGGCAAGCCTGTGCACCAAAACTAGAGAGTAGCCCTTGACCACTGCAACTAGAGAAAGTCCACACAGCAACTAAGACCCAGAGAAGCCAAAAACGAATAAATAATTTTTTTAAATAGTCAAAGATAGAATTTAGAAAACATTAAGCTAATGTACTTCTCACCCTTTCCTTCATAAACCATGTTTCTCCACCTGCAATCAGCCACTGTTGTGGAAGAAAGGGAGGAACAGAAATGGCATATGGGAGACTCCCTTTAAATAGGAAGCGGAAATCCCACCCTTAGTGAATAAGAGAAAGGGAAAGTGAAACAAGAAGAGGATGTGAGTGGCTTGTTTCGAAATTCCCCTCCAGGTGGGGGAAGACTATACATAAGCTAAGGGAAAACTAAAGTAGAGGGGCCTTTGTCCTGCTCCCTGTTCAGATCTCAGGAGGTCTCACAGCAAATCTGGGAAGCCCTTGATAGATTTCCAAGTAGCAGCTCAGAATGACCACACAAAGGGAGCTTGAATTAGCATTCCTAACCCTGCTCAGCGGCTGCGTGCAGAGAAGAGACCCAGCATTGCAACGGAGGGAGTCAGACTTTATTTTCTGGGCCATTCAGGAGTTGTTTATTGCCTGCCAACTTCTCCCAGCCAGCCTTGGTTCTCAAGCCATGCCATCTTCCCTGTGGTTCTATTCACTTCTCCTCGGGCTTAAGCCTCTCCCAGAATACCAAAGGGACATCTATTATAACCCCAACTTTACTGATTATATCTACCTCATTCTGGAGATGTCCTCCCAGACAGCCACTGCTGTCAGGAGCCAGAGGACCAATAGCTCAAACTGGCTCCCCTCGGTTACCAGCCCAGGAGCCCCCTGGCCAGAGATACAGCCTCACCTCCTGGGGAGTCTTTAATTCACCTCAGGTAGTTGGCTCCTACAGCAATTACCCGGCAGGGAAGAAAAAACCATCCCATTCCTACACATGCATGTCCTTTCAACTGAGCCAGAATCAAAACCAAGCAACCACCATACTGGGACATGAATCAATACCCAAACCATGGGTCTTCAGGACGTCGGAGCATGACTCTGTTGAGAATGTTGCTGAGTTCTGTGACACTGACCTCCATGTCATCTCCAGCCAGCTGCGCCAAAAGCCTCTGGAACTGCAGGACCACTTCACTTTCATTGGCCTCGATGTTGGAGGAATGGGCGCAAGGGGGCGGAGCTCTAGGTTGTACTGCGCAGCCGCCTCACTATTGGGCCCCCGGCTCAGGATGCTCAAGGAGGTCCCTCCACTGCAGCCACCGCAGCCAGCTTACCACCGCTGCTACAGGAAGTGATATGCTGCTGCTATTAAGTCTCTTCAGTCGTCCCCGACTCTGTGCGACCTTATGGACAGCAGCCCCCCAGGCTCCTCTGTCCACGGGATTCTGCAGGCAAGAATGCTGAAGTGGGTTGCCATCTCCTTCTCCTAGGAAGTGACTTGGCTCCCCAGATATTTATGACTTGTGGAATGTAATACAGCTGCTCTGCTTGAGTTCCAAAAGATTCAAGCCATGTCTGCTTGCAAAGCCTGTGACCAGGAATAAAAGCAGCTCTGTCAAGCACAGGGACAGGAGCAGAACTTACACAGTCTTCCAGCCACTGACACCTCCTAAGATTCATGGCCATTCTGTGTATGCATTTCATCCATCCTTTCTGCAGTCATCAGATGAGCACTCTCCTCTGCCAGACCCGTGCTCCCTCGTGGTGAGTCGGATAGGATGCTGATCCCTCCTGTAGCTAACCATCTGTAGTGGGCAGAATGGTGGACCTGCAGAAAGATACATGTGCGCGGTGATCCCTGAAACCTGTTACTATTACCTTATATGGCAAAGATGTGAATAATTAAGGATCTCAAGAAGGGCATTCCTGGGTTAGCTAGGTGGACCTTAATCTCTATCATGTGCATTCTTATAAGAGAGATACACAGGGGCAATGTGACCTTGGAGGCATATATTGGAGTGATGTGGCACAAGGCAAGGGACATCTAGAGTCACCAGAAGCTAGGAGGGCAGGGAAGGATTCTCCCCTAGAGCTCTTAGAGGATGCATGGGCTTGATTTCAGAACTGTAAGGAGATATATTTTTGTAGCTATAAGCCACCTTACAAATCTGTTTCCTGAGATTTCAGCCATCTCAGGAAATTAACAGAACGTAATAAATGAACTGTCCCAGTTGGCTTTTCTAGGGGCAAGTGAGGGACAGGTTCCCTTCTCAAGTCTCTTTCCCTGAGGAAAGACCCGGGGTCCCTCCTGAGGGCAGATGTAGGAGGGTTTAAGGCCAGTCCTGGTGGGTCAGGTTAATCTTCTTTAATATGAAAGACTCTAGAGGGAAGGAATCCTCTCCCAGGCCTTGCTTTCTAAGCAGGGACTCAGGGTTTTCTCTAAAATGCAGCTATTAAGAGAACAATCTCAATCTTGGACACCATTTATACCACCTCCCCAAAGAGTCACCAACCTGTGAGTTTTCTTACCTTAGAACCTCTGGAGGAGGAAGTGATCACCCACCTGTGAGGATACACGGTCATGTAGCATGACACTAGATGAGTCTCACCCAAGACTGCCTGTCTCTGGGATGGCAGTGGCTCCTGACAGCATGGTCCTAGCCAGTCAAAGCCGGGAAAAAAAGAACAGAGCACTGCAGGCCCAGGCTTCATGACCTCTGAACAGGTGCTGTCCTTGTCCTAGGGTCCATTTGAAGACTGTGTTTGTCTAATTTAGATTAGACTTTGTTGATGGATAGATACTAAGACATGTCAGTCAACCAGTGAGGGATCTCCACTGATGGAGTAAAAGACTTCAATATTGTTCATAATATTCAAGAAGTGAGGTGTTATCCCTCAAGGGGCAGGGCTTCCACACTGCATGTGGCTTTTAGCCACTCTTCTCCCAACTTTGTATTCTGAGTGAATGGAATTGCCTGAGCTTGTGCAAGATGAAGGTCCTGTTTTGGACAGCCAGGGAAGCTCACTTACACTGATGAAAAAATCACAGAATGGTCACTCTGGGCAAGACATGACACAGGGAAGGGTGACAGGGTGTAAGAGGGACGAAAAGCCCTAAGAATGGGTCTTGGTCATCAAAGAAGACAGGAAAGATTTCTGAGAACAGGGGGACCTCAGTTGGACATGAAAACTGAACTGTTGGAGAGGAGGCTCTGTCAGGTATCTGGGTTCACCATCTGTTTCTCACTAGCTTCTGCCTTGAGTTGCTTATGACAGTCCATAGTTTTTAAACAATGAAATTCCTACTGCTGCTGACCTAGAAGCATGCTACATGACATTACTTGTGTGGGAAGCAGCTTAGTCACAAATCAATGTGTATACTTGGAAAGACCTGCACTGGGAATTTTTTATTTGAAAGTGTGTGTTGGGAACTTATGTTTGCTTTCTGAGACTGCAGTGTATCATTAGACAGGCCATGTGTCCTCCAGCTGGCAGCCCCTGGGCCTCTCCTTGTACATTTTTCCAGCTGTTGTAGAGCAGTCTACATTCCACCTTAAGGTGCCCCCCAGGACCCCTGAGGCTTTCACAGAGGCCACATGGTCTGCATTTTAAGGCAGTCCATCCTAAAACTGTAAGTTTGGTGAAAAATCAAACCTACCACTTTTATGTTTTAAATAACAGATAAGCACATGAAAACTTTGTTTCATTTATACAAATTTTGTCTGAGCATCAGGAACCCTCCATGGAATCGGAGCATTTTCACCAAGGAAATTGGAAGAGGTTTACCAAGGCCACCAGAGACAACAAGGTCAGCTCCAAGAGCTATATCTGCTCTCCCAAGGACCTATCTTCAAATCAAGGGAAGGAAAGGGTATAAAGAGGAGAATGAACTTCCAGGTCACAGCCAAGAGTATGAGGAGGCAGAAAACAGCAGGTATGAGAAACTGGTTGGGGAAAACTGTTTAGAACTAAAGCTATGAATGCTGAGAATGTGACTCGATGCCAGATGGCTCAACAAAAATATCTGAAATGCCTAATAAAAAATGCGTCAGTTTCAAAATATATGTATACCTGGTTTAGGATGTTTATTGACAATTAGCATTACCTACTTTTACTTTGTATAGCATCAGATGCCTTTTAACCATTCTTTGTTTTTCATTCTACTTAGAAAACATTCATATAAAGAAAATAAAACAAACTGTATTAGGAAGACCCATGTAACTTTAAATATAATCAAATTATAGTTTTGCCACATAATTGCATCATACTTATCCACTCTCTCTCTAATAGTTTGACTAAACTGTTTGAAATAAGGTGAAAAGTGAGGGTTTGAGATGGTGGCATAAGATCCTCAGCTTATCTTCTCTCGTGGGTAAAACAAACCCACAGCTGCATGTGGAATAAATCCTTCTGAAAAGGACCTGAAAAGCTGCATGAAAAGAGTTTCCACAACAAAGAGTAAAAGGATAGCATTAAGATGGGTGGAAGAAACATAGACACAGACTCACCAAGGGAAAAACCACACCTCAGTCATGGTAATCCACAATCAGGAAGGAACACAAAGGTGTGGCCCTTTTCCCTGAGGAGTGAGAGACCTGAGCTGCACATCAGATATCCAAACCCTTACACTCAGCACAGGGAAGAGAAGCCCCAAAACAACTGGCTTTGAAAACCAGTGGGGAATACATCCAGAAAAATTATAGAACTACAGGAGATGAAAATTCCACTCTTACAGGGCTTGTGTACAGACTCACTCAATCAGAAAAACAGTGCAAAAACTCTGGGTTGAAAGGCTCATAGATTACAGAAAAGAGCCCACTTACTAACCTTGACATGTCTGCCAGAGTAGCAGGAACCAGTGAGGACACTCAGTATCCAGCTAAGATACTGAGACACTGATGGGAACCATCTTTGCAATCTCGGGCTGCCATGTTAATGCAAGCACCAGTGGGTGCCGTCTGGGAATTCCCTATAACCTGTTAGCATCAGTGGGAACCCTCAGCTGAGAGCCTGAGTCACCTCTGTGCCTCCACTGAGATTGCCCACCTGCACCGGGCAGCCACGATGACCAAGCTAACAGCTGTGCCGGAGGGCAGCCCTGCCCCCCAGCACACCACTGCAGGACAGCACTGCGGCAGCACGGCCCCCACCGCAGCAAGATGCTGCACGCAGCCTGGATAAGGGATACCCATGAACGCCTGGCTCTAGTGCCCTGGCGGGATTCTGCTCCTGAGCCCCACGAGACATCTACATAGGCCGTTCCTTCAAGACTAGGAGACGTAGCTAACTTAACTAATACATAGAAACAAGTACAACGAATCAGGCAAAATGAGGAGACAGAGGAATGTATTACAATCAAAAGAACAAGATAAAAACCTCAGAAAAAGACCTAAACAAAACAGAGATAAACAGTCCACCTGAGAAAGAGTTCAAAATAATGGTTATAAAAATACTTACTGAAATTGGGACACAGTGAGAATTTCAACAAAGTGGTGAAAAATATAAGAAATATCAAACAGAAGTTATAATGGACCTGAAAAACACAGTAGAAGGGTTCAACAGCAGACTGGATGAGGTAGAAGAACAAACCAGTAAGCTAGAAGACAAAGCAATGGAACTCACCCAGACAGAGCAGCAAATTGAAAAAAAATTAAATAGTGAAAAAACCTTAGTTGACCTTGGGGACAATATCAAGCATAATAACTATTGTATTATATAGGTCCCAGAAGGAGAAGAGAGAAATAAAGGGCCAGAAAAATTATTTGAAGAAATGAGGGTTATAAAATTCTCTAACCTTGGGAAGGAAAAGACATCCAGGTCCACAAATTCCAGATAATTTAAAATAGGATGAATTTAAAGAGATACACACCAAGACATTTTATTTATTTATTTATTTAATTTTTTTTATTTTCTTTACTTTATTGTGTTGGTTTTGCTATACAATGACATGAAACTGCCATGGGTTTACATATGCTCCCCCTCCAGAACCCCCCTCCCTCCTCCCTCCCGCCAGCCCCAAGGATCAACCCTGGGCTGGTGATTGATTTCACATATGATAATTAACATGTTTCAATGCCATTCTCCCATATCACCAAGACATTTTAAAATTAAAATTGTCGAAGTTAAGGATAAAAGCAGAATCCTAAAAGCAGCAAGAGAAAAACAGCTATGTACAAAGGGAACCACATAATGCTCTTAGCAGATTTTCAGCAGAAACTTTATCAGCCAGAAAGAAGTGGCATCATGTATTCTAAGTGCTGAAAGGACAAAACTTACAACGAAAAATTCTCTACCCAGCAAGGTTATCACTAACAAATGAAGAGATAAGCAAAAGCTAAAGGAATTTACCACCACTAAATTGGCTTTATAAGAAATGTCAAAGAAACTCCTTTCAGCTGAAAAGAAATGGTGCTAATTAATAATAATAAGACAAAGAAAAGTAAAAAATCTCACTGGAAAAGGTAAATACATAATAAAGGTAGTGAATTTATCACTTGCAAAGCAAACATGATTAAAAACAAAAGTAGTAAAAGCAAGTGAATAAATTAGCTGAGAGACACATAAAATATATACATAAAATAGACACATAAAATAAATATGTAAAATGTGTATCTCTTAACACATTAAATGTGTTATCCAAGAATGAAATGCAGATTGGTTCCAGTTCAAGATGGCAGAGTAGAAGGACATGCACTCATCTCCTCCAGCATGAGCACCAAAATTGCAACTAGCTGTTGAACAACCATTGACAAGAGGAGGTTGGAACCCACCAAAAAGAGATACCCCATGTCCATGACAAAAAAGAAGCTACAGTAAGTCGGTAGGAGGGGCATAATCACAAGAAGATCAAATCCCATATCTGCTGGGTGGGTGACCCATAAACTGGAGAACAATAATACAAAAGAAATTCTTCCATTATTGTGAACATTCTGAACTCCATGCCAATCTTTCCAGCCTAGGGATCCAACAAACGTACTGGGAATCCCAGGGAGCTGACCTTGAAGGCCACCAGGATTTGATTATAGGACTTTCACAGGAATGGAGGAAACAGAGACTGTGGAAGGCACAAACAAAATCGTGCACGCACCAAGATCCAGAGGAAAAGAGCAGTGACCTCACAAGAGACTGAATCAAAACTACCTGCTAATATTGGAGGGTCTCCTCTGAAAGCATGGGTTAGCAGGGGATTGCTGCAGAGATGGGGACACTGGCAGCAGCAGTCTGGGAAGCTCCCCGCTGGAGTCAGCCCTCTTTGAAATCACCATTAATCCTACCATAGAGCCCTTAGACCCCAGGCTGGGTTGCCTCAGGCCAGGCAACTACCAGGCAGAGAGTGCAACTCACCCATCAGCAGATAATTGGGTTAAAGCTTTTCTGAGCAAGGCTCTGCCCAACAGAGCAAGACCCAGTTTTTCCCACTGCCAGTCCCTCCCATCAGGAAGCTTACACAGGCCTCTTAGTCTCCTCCATCAGAGGGCAGACAGACGAAGCAAGCGAAAACCACATTACAGAAAGTTAATCAAGATGAAAAAGCAGAAAATTATGTCCCAGATGAAGTGACAAAATAAAACCCCAGGAGAACAACACAATGAAGTAGAGATAGGCAAATTTCCAGAAAAAGAGTTCAGAATAATAATAGTGAAGATGATCTAGGATCTTGGACAAACAATGGAGAAGATGCAAGAAGTGTTTATCAAAGACCTAGAACTAAAGACCAAACAGAGATGAATAATACACTAGAAGGAATTAATAGCAGAATAACATGCAGAAGAATGGATAAATTACCTGGAGGACAGAATGGTGGACATCACTGCCACAGAACAGAATGTAGAAAAAAAGATGAAAAGAAATTAAAACAGCCTGCCTAAGAGACCTCTGGGACAACATTAAATGCATGAACATTCACATTATAGGGGTCCCAGGAGGATAAGAGAAAGGAAAAAGACCTGAGAAAACATTTGAATAGATAATAGCTGAAAACTTCCCTAACATGGGAAAGGAAATAGTTGACCACATGGGAAAGGAAATAGTCGACCAAGTCCAGGAAGCACAGAGAGTCCCTCATAGGATAAACCCAAAGAGGAACACGTTGAGACACATAGTAATCAAACTGACAAAAATTAAAGACAAGGATAAACTATTAAAAGCAACAAGAGAAAAACGACATAAAAGGGAACTCCCATCAGACTATCAACTAATTTCTCCACAGAAACTCTACAAGCCAGAAAAGAATGGCACAATATATTTAAAGTGATGAAAGAGAAGAACCTAAACCAAGAATACTCTACCCAACAAGACTCTCCTTTAGATTTGATGGAGAAATCAAATTCTTCCAGACAAGCAAAAGTTAAGAGAATTCAGCACCACTAAACCAGCTTTACAATAAATGCTAAAGGAACTTCTCTAGGCAGGAAACACAAGAGAAGGAAAAGATGTACAGAAAATAAACCCCAAACAATTAATAAAATGGTAATATGGTCAAATGCACCACCAAAAGACATAGATTGGAGGGTGGAAGGAAACATGTGCATGTACGCACTTCCACTTACTACATCACTCTGATTAACTGCTAGATTGTATGTAATTATTTTATATTGTTAGGTTAACCAGGTTCCCATTATGGCTTGAAATTGTGATGATCTTTTTTTTTTTTTTTTTTTTGACTGGCTATTGACTGGGAAAACTGATAAACATCTTTTACTATTGTGATTCTGTAACTATTACTCACTTAATACCATTGTATCATGATTGGTCAACCGGAAAATAACAAAACTCTGTATCACCAAAACTACAATTTAGTAGAAAAACCTGCAATCACTTTTTAAAGTCTAGATGCATATCAGAATTATCTTGGAATTTTTTGAAAAATACAAATGCCCAAGTATTGCTTTTTTTTTTTCCCCTCCAGAGCTCCAGATATGTTTTTAATGAGCATGCATGCTAAGTTGTTTCATCCGTGTCCAACTCTGTCCGACCCTATGGACTGTAGCCTGCCAGGCTCCTCTGTCCATGGAATTCTCCAGGCAAGAATACTAGAGTGGATTGCCATGCCCTCCTCCAGGCGATCTTCCTGACCCAGGGATCGAACCTGTGTCCCTTATATCTCCTGCATTGGCAGGCAGGTTCTTTACAACTGAGGCACCTGGGAAGCTCTTCTAATGAGCAGTCATGTTTAAAAACAACTAGTCTATATCATGATCTTTTACTTTCAATTTTTCTATTTCATATTGAGTGCTCCCATTTCATTTAGCTTATGTTTTCCAATTTCTCCATCTCTGCTTTTTTTTTTTGATGTTCTTACTCAAGCCATTATCAAGGTTAGTAGACTAGCTTTTGTATACATATATATGTAAATAATATGTATAATTATATATTTTAGAAATCTTATGAATTTTCACCTAACTGAAATATTTATGACACTTTGATTATACTTATTTGACTTAGTATGAATAGAATGCTAGATTTCTAACTTAAAAAGTGATATGCAACAAAGGATTACTATATAGCACAGGGAACTATAGTCGATATCTTTTAATAACTTATAATGGAAAATAATTTCAAAAATAATACATGTATATATGTATAACTGAATCACCTTTCTGTGCACCTAAAACACTGTAAGTCAACTATACCTCAATAAAATGTACATATTAAGAAAAAAGAAGAAAACGTAGAGAGGAATAAAAAGATAAAGCTTTGGAACATCTTCAAACTGAAGTTGCTGTCAACTTAAAACAGACTGCTATTTACACAGGATGTTAGATGTGAACCTCAGGGTAATCACAAGGAAAAAGTACTTAGACTAAGTACACAAAGAAAATGAGAAAGAAATCTAAACATGTGCTCAGTTGTTCAGGCATGTGACTCTTTGTGACTCCACTGACTGTAGCTTGCAAGACCCCTCTGTCCTTGGGTTTCTCCAGGCAAGAGTAATGGAGTGAATTGCCATTTCCTTCTCCAGTGAATCTTCCTGATCCAAGGATCAAATGGGTGTCTCCTGTGTCTCCTGCACTGGCAGGCAGATTCTTTCACCACTAAGCCAACACAGTACTAAAGAAAACCAGCAAAACATGAAAGAAAAGAGAAAAAAGAAAGAGACAAAGAATAGTCAGAACACAACAAAATGGCAAAAATTATATACCTATCAGTAAGTACTTTAAACGTAAATGGGCTAAATTCACTAATCAAAAGACACAGGGTAGCTGAATGGATTTCACAAATAATAATAATAAGACCTAACTATATGCTACCTACAAGAGACTCACTTCAGAAGTAAAGACACAAATAGACTAAAAGTTAAGATATAGAAAAAGATATTCCATGAATATGAAAATGAAAAGAAAAGTGGAGTGCTTATTCTCACATCAGACAAAATAGAGTTTAAAACAAAGACTGCAATAAAGGACAAAGAAGGGCAGTACCTGATTAAGGGATCAATCCAGGAAGAAGATATAACAATTATAAATGTAAATGCAACCAACATAAGAGCACCAAGTTTTATAAAGTAACTATTATTGAACTTAAAGGGAAAATTGAAAGCAGTATAATAATATTGTGGACTTTAATACACCACTTATATCAAATAAACTCACTTGAGATTCCATTCAAAAAGCAGCAGAATACACATTCTCCTCAAGTGAATATGGAACATTCTCCTAGATAGATTACATGTTACGTCACAAAGAACATCTCAATAAATACAAGAAGATTAAAATCAGGTTAAGCATCTTCTCTGAACACAATGGTATAAAACAAAAAATCAATCCCAAGGGGAAAAACCATAAAATCATGGGTATTAAACAACATGTTACTGAATAAGCAATGAGTAATCAAAGAAATCAATGATGAAATAAAAAAATACCTAGAAACAAATGAGTACAGAATATGACATACCAAAATCTACTGGGTGCAGCAAAAGCATTTCTGAGAGGGAAGTTCATACCAATACAGTCCTACATCAAGAAACAAGAAAAATTTCAAATAAACAATCTAACTTTACATATGAATGAGCAATGAACCCCCAAATTAGCTGAAGGAAGGAAATAATAAAGAACAGAACAGAAACAAATGAAATAGAGACTAAAGCAATAAAAAGATCAATGAAACTAAAACTTGGTTCCTTGAAAGAATAAATGACATTGACAAGCCCTCAGTATACTAACCAAGAACAAAAGAGAGTGGACAAATAAATAAAATCTTAAATAAAAGAGGAGAAGTTACAACTAATGCCATAGAAATACAAAGTATCATAAGCGTATACTGCAAACATGTCAATAAATTAGACAATCTATAAGAAATAGATTAAAATTTTAGAAATATACAATCTTCCAAAAATGAATAAAGGCATAAAAAAATCTGAATAGACAAATTACTAATAAGGAAATTGAAGTAATAATTTAAAAAGCTCCCAACTAACAAAACCCCAGGATGAAATGGTTTCACTGGTGAATTCTCCAAAGCAGTCAAAAAAGTTTAACTATCAGTCCTTCTCAAACTCTTTCAAAAATTAAAGAGAAGGGAAACCTTCTAAGCATGTTTTATAAAGCCAGCATTGATACCTAAACAAGACAAGGACACCACACACAATAAAGAAAACTAGGAGCCAACATCTCTGATGAACATGGATGCAAAAATCCTCAAGGAAATATTAGCAAACTAAATTCAACAATATATAAAAAGTATAACACACCATGATTAAGTGATATTTAGTCCAGGGATACAAAGATGGTCCAATATTCACAAATCAATCAATGTGATATACTACATTAACTAAGGAAGGATAAAAATCATATGATTATCTCAATAGATGTAGCAAAAAGCATTTAACAAAATTCAACATTCATTTGTGATTTAAAAATTCTCATCAAACTTGGTATAGAGGGAACATATCTCAATATAATAAAGGCCATTTATGACAAACCCACAACTAACATTATATTCAAAAATGAATAAGCCTTTTCTCTAAAATCAGGAACAAAGCAATAATGCTCACTCTTGCCACTTCTATAACACAGTACTGGAAGGCCTAGCCACAGAAAAAGATAAGCAAAAGAAATAAAAGCATCCAAATTGGAAGGGAAGAAGTAAAACAGTCACTATTTACAGATGACATGCTATGATATGTAGAAAACCCTAAAGACTCCACCAAAAAAACTATTAGTAATAAATTAATTCAGTAAAGTTTTAGGATACAAAATTATTATGCATGAATCCGTTGCTTTTCTATAAATTAACACTGAACTATCAGAAAGAAAAAACAAGAAAACAATCTTATTTATAGTCAGTCAAAAGAATAAAATAAGAATTAATCAGGTTGTTAAAAGATCTGTATTCTGAAAGCTATAAAACTTTGATGAAGGCCGAGGCCAAGATGGCGGCGCTGGTGGGTGAGCGGCTCCCCGCCTGCTCCGCCCGATCCTTGCTGTGCGCTCTGGCACGGGTGCCACTCTGCAGGTGCGCGGAGTCCACTCGAGCATGGCTGCTGGCAGCCCGAGCAGCACCCAGCCCGCTGCATCCCAGGCCAGAGCCGTGGTCCCCAAACCTGCCGCACTTCCCAGCAGCCGGGGCGAGTATGTGGTGGCCAAGCTGGACGACCTCATCAACTGGGCACGCCGGGTTTACGACCAGATGCCGGAGCCCCGCTATGTTGTATCCATGGGGAGCTGCGCCAACGGAGGTGGCTACTACCACTACTCCTACTCGGTGGTGCGGGGCTGTGACCGCATTGTTCCAGTGGACATCTATGTCCCAGCCTGCCCACCGACGGCCGAGGCCCTGCTCTACGGCATTCTGCAGCTGCAGAAGAAGATCAAACGGGAAAAGAGGTTGCGGATCTGGTACCGCAGGTAGTGCCAGCGCCCAGCCGCCCCGTGCATCGTCCCTCTAAGAGGCGGTCAATAAACCTGATCAACCCTCAAAAAAAAAAAAAAAAACTTTGATGAAGGAAGTAAGAGAGACTACAAAGAAATAGAAAGATATCTTTTCATGGATTGGAAGAATTAATGTTGTTAAAATGTCCATATTACCCAAAACAATCTATGGATTTTATGCAATCCCTATCAAAATACTTATGATATTGTTCACAGAACTAGAAAGAGTAATTCTAAACTTTGTGTGGAGCGATGAAAGAACATGAATAGCCAGATCAATCCGAAGGAAACAAAACAAAGCTGGAGTTATAACATTCCCTGACTTCATAAGATAATACAAATATCTAGTAATCAAAACACTGTGGTACTGACACAAAACAGACATAGATCCATAGAGCAAAACTACAGACCCCAGAAATAAACCCACATACTTATGGTCAATTAATCTATGACAAAAGGGACAAAAATATACAATGGGGAAAAGATAGGCTCTTCCATATATGGTGCTCAGAAAACTGGACAGGTACATGTAAAAGAATTAAATTAGAACATTTTCTCATACTGTATGCAAAAATAAACTTGAAATGGATTAAAAACCTAAATGTAAGACCAGAAACCATAAAACTAAAAGAAAGTAAAAGTAGAACACTTTGATATAAATTGTAGCAATATTTTTTTTTGGATCTCTCTTCAGGCAAGGGAAACAAAAGCAAAAATAAACTAATGAGACATAATTATACTTAAAAGCCTTTGCACAGCAAGAGAAACCATCAACAAATCGCAAAGACAACCTACTTAATGGAAGAAAAAAATGTTTGCAAATGATATATCTGATCATGGGTTAACCCAAAATATACAAACAGCTCATAGAATTCATATTTAAAAACCCAACTTAAAAATGAGCAAAACTCAGAATTAGAGAACAGAATTGTGGACATACCAGAGGAAGGAGAGGGTGGGATGAACTGAGAGAGTAGCACTGAAACACATACATTACCATATGTAAAATTAGCTAGCCAGAGGAGATTTTCTGTATGATGCAGAGAGCTCAATTCCAGTGCTCTGAGGCAACTTAGAGGGGTGGGCTGCGGTGGGAGACGGGAAGGAGGTTCACGTGGGAGGGAACATACATACACCTTTGGCTGATTCATGTTGATGTATGGCAGAAACCAACACAATATTGTAAAACAATTATCTTCCAATTAAAAATAAATTAAAAGAAAGAAATGAGCAGAAGAGCTGAACTGACGTTTCTCCAAAGAAGTCATACAGATGGCCAACAGGAGCATGAGAAAATGCTCGACATCACTAATCTTCAGGGAAACGTGAATCAAAATTACAATGAGATATTACCTCACACCTGTCAGAACAGGTATCATTAAAAAGATAACACACAACAAATGTTGGCAACGATGTGGAATAAAGGGAACCCATGTATACTGTTGGTGGAGATGTAAATTGGTGCAGCCATTATGAAAAACAGTGTGGAGGTTTCTCAAAAAATTAAAAGTAGAACTACCAGGTGATCCAGCAAATCCACTCCTGGATATATATCCTAAGAAAATATAAGCACTAATTTGAGAAGATACATCCACCCCAATGTTCATACCAACACTATTTACAACCACTAAGACATGGAAGCAACTTAAGTGTCCATCAACAGATGAATGGACTATATATACATATATATATAATAAAATATTACTCAACCATAGAAATAAATGAAATTTAGCCTCTTGTGGCAACATGGATAGACTTAGGGGAAATTATGCTTAGTGGAGTAAATCAGATAAATACTATATGTTTTCATTTACAGAAGAAATCTAAAAATAAAACAGATTAATATAACAAAAAGAAAGAATGAAATTCTGCCATTGTGACAACATGGATGGACCTTGAGGGTATTATGCTAAGTGAAATAGATCAGACAGAGAAAGATTAAGTACCATATGGTTTCACTCATACGTGAATCTGAAAGAAGAAGGAGTGGGAGGAGAGGAGACAAAATGAAACAAAAAACCAACTGATAGATAGAGAACAGATCAGTTGTTAGGAGAGTGAAAGGGGGTTGGAGGTAGGCAAGATGAGTAGCAATTGACTGGAGATGGATGGTAACTAGACTTGTGGTGGTGATTACACTGCAGTGTATAGAAATTAAACTAATGCTATATACCTTATATAGAAATAAATTTTAAATAATAAAATAAGGCACAGATATTAGGGCAATTCATCAAAAAATACATGTCTATTTTTTAATGTTTTAAAGGCTTATTTTTTTTATTACCAAAAGCCTATCTTTAAGGAATGTGAAACTCATTGAAACTTCATGCCAGTATGTTATGTTCTTCGATGCACGGATTATCGCCTAACAACTTCCCACACAATGCAACTGGAAACAGAACACTTAATCTTTTTACACAATTCTCTGCAGAAAGAACATACTCAAGTATCTACATTATCAAGCCTTTCAAATGTGGCATCAGGTGGGGTCATCTCAGCTCCTCTGAGAGACAGTGGGAGAACACGGTCAGAGACGTGGGCAGTGGAACAGGAGACAAGGCAGTGGCCAAAACTCCCAGCGACCTGCCTGTCTCCTCTGTGTAGGTGATGCCATGAGAACAGGGGTGCAGTAAGTGGAGGGGAGAACCAATGCAGAGACTGATGACAAAGACCAGAGAGATGAGAAAACCAAGAGAAGGGCTAAAAATTCATGGGGTGCTGAAGATGCTGCTGTAATATTAAGAATTATGCTGGCATCACTCCTTGAGCACTTAATACGCCCCAGGGGCTGACTCCAGATTGTCCACACTCCCGTTTGCTTGATCCCCGCTGTGTCTCCTGTTGCCGTTATTGTCTAGTCTCGAAGCTGTGTCTGACTCTTTGCAACCCCATGGACTGTAGCCTGCCAGTCTCGTTTGTTCATGAGATTTCCCAGGTAAGAATACTGGAGTGGATTGCCATTTCCTCTTCCGTATATCTCCTGAGGTAGGTTGTACTGTCCTCAAGGACAAGACAAAGTTCAGAAATTTTTCAAATTCACGGTGTTTGTCAGGATGACATCTGATAGGAGCTATTCTCAAGCCAGTTTGTGTTGGCTCACATGTCAGATGACCAGGATTTTGGGCTGTGCTCACCAGAGGACCAGGCTGCAGTGTTTCATCTCGTGCTCTTCCTTTAGCCCCACAGCAGAGTTGGAGACCCACCGTGGGTGTAGGTAGGAAGAGATGAGACAGTCAGTCTCAGGAAGGCCTGTGGGGGGCTACACCTGGGGTCAGGAAAGGAGGAGCAGAGGACTTGAGACAGGCCTGGGGCCCAGGAGCCTTTGCAGCAATGTTGCAAAGCTTGCACCTGGACACACCTCTCCTCGAGCCACAAAATACAGAGACTACATGGGACTAAAGATAACTGTGTGCATGTGCAGGTGGGGCGAATTTTGGACCAAATGATACCAAAAGATGAAACAAACAAGCAAACCCTAACTGCCATTTCTGAAGAGCTGGGAGCAAAAACAGGGTTTCTGGAACAAAAGCAAAGTTCTGTTCATGACCCCTACACTTAACACCACAAAAGGGTGAATGAAATATCTAAGCCACTCCTCTGGCCCAAACCCTGGACACAGCCCCACCCTCATCCCAAATAAGGAAGGAGCTTGCCCCCACCTTAGGGGAGCAAGCAAGAAAACATGTTACTTTTCTTCACTCCTTCTGGCGCAGGAGTAGGGGGCCCAATAAAGCCTGGCCTGAATTTCTTGTCTTGTTTCTAGTCAATTTCTCTTGATTGGGGAAGGTCAAGAACCCTAGTCAGTAGCACAACCAGGAATGTTGGGGGATCTAGGTCAGACCCTCAGGCTCTAAATATCTTCCTGCTGGGGAGTGGGGCTAGTGCATTTCAGGAATCTTCTGCTGAGGTGGGTGGGTAGCATCTTCTTGGCTAGTGTTTCAGCCTTGGAGCAAAGACCATTAGCCATAACAACCTTCTTGGAAGTTCCGGGCTGTGTTCGAGTCACCCCTAAACCCCTGGCAGACTCCTGAGTTCCGCTCTGTATTAGAAAGAAATAGCCATGGCTAAACAGCCATGGCTATATTAGAAAGAAATAGCCCAGCTTGGGTCCTCCGCAGCTTCCCACCACTCCCCAAGGTCACTGAGGACTAGGCCAAGGGGCTACTCCAGTCCAATGACACCATCCCTCTAGCTCAGCCCCAAGCCCTGCACATTCAGCCTCATGGAGTGGGGCGAATCCTTTTGCCAAGGATAGAGACTCATCTGCACTTCCCTGGTGGCTCAGAGGTAAAGAATCTGCATGTAATGCAGGAGACCCGGGTTCGATCCCTGGGTCAGAAAGATCCCCTGGAAGAAGGCATGGCAACCCACTTCAGTATTCTTGCCTGGAGAATCCCATGGACAAAGGAGCCTGGCAGGCTAGAGTCCAGAAGGATCGCAAAGAGTTGGAAACAACCAATCAACTAAACAGCAGCAGCAGAGACTGGTCTAAACTGATCTGACACAAGCAGCCCCAGCAGCTTCAGAGCCCATTCCCCAGGCCCACGGCCCAGTACTGACCTGCAGGGTGTTCTTACTTCCCCACTAGCCAGAGTTGCTGGCCTAAACCAGGTACTACTGAGCCCCCTGCATGCATGACCTCTGAGTTGGCTTCTGCCTGGCTTTTCCCAGGGAGGCAAAGAGAGGTACATACTCCCACGCAGAGAGGACTCTGGGCTCCTCTGACCCCACTGGCCAAACCAAAGAAGAGCATCCAGCGTAGGTAGTTCCCAAAAGAGTACTTACTGCAGCTGAGAGAAAGCCCGAGAGAGGTTTCAAGCACACCAGAGCCTAAACACCTGTGTCCATCACCACACAGCTCCATCCTTGGTACCTGAGTCCTTACCACCGTCTTCTGGGTGGAGCAAGAGAGTGAGCGGGCCTCACTGGCCTCGGCCTCTGGGGCCTGTCTGACCCTCCTAACTGTGCCCTTTTGCCCATGTCCTGTCGTGATCTAAAGGGATGGAGCCCCCTGTGTCAGTCAGCTCCAGCTGCCATAACAAAACACCACAGATTGGGTGTTTCCAGAGCAGAAATGACTGTTCTTGCAGCTCTGGAGCCAGGAAGCCCAAGATCAAGATGCTGGAAGTTCGGGCTTCTCCCGTGGCCTCTCTCTTTGACTGGTAGGTGACCATTTTCTCTGCATCTTCACAGGATCTCTCATCCGTGTGCACACACCCTGGTATCTTTTCCTCTTCTTCTTAAGACACCAGGGCTGTGGGATTAGGGCCCACCTTTATGAACTCACTTAACCTTAATTGCTTCTTCAAAGGTCAAATCTCCAAATATAGTGACACTTGAGATTAGGGCTTCAGCATGAGTTTTGAGGGAACATAATCCAGTACTTATCAGTTACGACTTTCCTGACTTCTATCTCTCCCCTTCCCATCCTGCCCTGCCCTGTGATTCCAGCTGGGAGGTAATACAGGATTCAGGTTTCTGAAGACAAGACGCACTCACACTCACTCCCCACACCCAGTCACATGTGAGGGCAGCCAGACCACATCTGAGTCTCCTCCCTCTTGGGCATTTCTGTTGACAGCCTGGAGGCTTCCCTAAGCCAGGTTTTTGTTTCTCTCTCCTGCTTAATTAAGATGAGAGGCAGAAGGGTGCTTTCTCAAGTATAATGACTGTTCTTAGTTAGCATCATCCAGCAAATGACTTCTTAAACTGAGGACCAGAAAGCACATAATTCTCTGGATATTTACAGTCACGTCTACAGCAACACAGCTGCCGCTGAGCCTGTGATTCCCAAGCTCCCACTGAGATGGGAGGCAGGCGACACGTGTCTCCCATCTGAGACTTCCAAAGGAAAATAACAGCTATCTGTCGGTCTCAGGGCTGACGAGACCATGGCCGTTCTCCCAGACCCTCTGCGTGCATTCCAGGGGTGGCTGATCCTCCAGACCCTGCCAGGCACAGCTGCCAGCTAGGAGAGGGAAGAGGGAGGCATCTGATCTGGATTCAGAACCCACACTCACCTCCTTCCAGTGAAGCCCTGCCCCTGCTCCATCCCTGTCCTGAAAAGAAGCAAAATGCTTCTTTGTCGGAAAAATCAGAGATGGTGCATATGAGACACAGCGTCAGGGTTTATTCTGAGCAGAGAGGCTCTGGATTGAGAAGAAAAACTGAGTTCAAAAGTTAGATTGTGTGCCTGCCTGGAAACACTTGCCTCATTTCTGCATTTCTGGATATCTGATGGGAGCGACAGGGTGAGGTCTGTGGCTTCTGTGCTGTTGGAGACAGGAGCCAGTGCCACCTCCTCGGGGTTGCTCTGAACTATCTCCTCCCTCCTCTGTGGGGCGGAGCAAAAGCATTTTCTCCAGTGATCAAGAAAACTCCAGAATACCTTGGCTGTAGCCACAGCTCTGAAGAGAAGGACCGTCCATAGGTGCTCTGAGAACTCGACAGGTAATAGTTCAGCCTCCAGCTGACCAGAGGCACCTCTTGCCCTGTGGGCTCCAGGGAGGCTGTGGGGATGACATCCCAGGAGAAGCACCTCAGTGCCCAGCTGGTCTGGCACCAGCAGTACCAACAGCACAGACCAGCAGTGTGCCTGCCCTCCAGACAGCATTCACTCCCCACCGTCATTCTCTACTCAGTGCTTCTGGAACTTCTCTGCTGTGGCTTCTCCTCTCAAGGCCAGAGGAGATGTGACGCCTACTCAGTCTACTCCCGGCACCAAGTATTTCTCCACTGAAGCTCTCACCATACAGGATGGAGAACTGTTCCACCCTCCTCCCCCTCCTGATAGCACTCAGACACCACTCTCCCTTTCACATGCTCCCCCATGCCTCGTCCTGCTGATTCTTCCTATGTAACATTTCCCATCCTTCTCTCCCTCTCTGCCTCAGGCTATCCTTCAGGATCTGTCTGAGTCTACTCCTGACCACACTCCTTCCCCCACTTCCCCCAGAGCTTTGCCCTCTGGCTACAGTGAGCCATTTTCAATTTCCTAAAGGAACAATTTTTCTCTCCCCTCTGGGATTTAGCCCTCTGTACCCCCTCCACCCCATAAATCTCCCACTGTATCATCTTCTTTGACTAATTTCTTCATCATTCAGGATGCCACCTAGATGCCTCCTCCTCCAGGAAGCCTTCTGGGACTTCTCCAGGCAGATGAAGCTGCTTCCTTTGGGGTTCCCATAACCCTTGTGCTATCTCTACCAGAGACAGAGATATCATCACACAGGGCCAGCATCTCCTTAGTCCTGATCATGTGGTACCAGCTTCATCTGTTCCATCTGGCCTGTGAATTCCTCGAAGGCAGGGTCTGTGTCCCCAGGGTCACAGCAAACAGTGACAAATGTGGGCTGGCAGTGAACACAACAAATGAATCACCTGCCACTCGCCTGTGCTGCCAGCTGTCACATGTTCATTGCGCCTGTACATCCACCCCTGCGGATTTAAGACTGTGCTCTACTATTTCTGACCAGGGCCTGAGGCTATAACCCCTGATTGTCTGAGTCTGTTTCAAAGATACAAATATCACTGGGCTCCAAAGGCTGTTGGACATGGGGAATTTTCAGGAAGGGGCTGAACAAACAAAGCTTTCCTTCCCCATTCCCCCACCAGACATCCATTTGTTTATTTTGCCTGGAATGTCTCCTCCTCTCTCCCAGCTACCTAATCCCTATCATCCTCCAAGACTCAAGTAAGTTGTCACCTCTGCCAGGAAGTCTTATTTTAAAAAACTTTCATTTTGTATTGGAATATAGCCAACTAATAATGTTATGACAGTTTCAGATGAACAGTGAAGGGACTCAGCCATACATATACATGTAACCATTCTCCCCCAAACTCTCCTAACACTGAGCAGAGTCCCATGCACTATACAGTAGGTCCATGTTTGTTATCCATTTTAAATATAGCAGGGTGTACATGTCCATCCCCATCTCCCACCTCTGGAAAACATAAATTGTTCTCTAAGTCTGTGAGTCTGTTTCTGTTTTGTAAGTTCATTTGTATCATTTCTTTTTGGTTCCACATATAAGGGGTGTCACATGATATTTCTTCCTTTCTATCTGTGTCTGGAAGTCTTTTGGACTGGACATCCCACCACTGTGCTCACACAGCTCCCATGCTCCCCTGTATGACACACTTAGTCCCCTGTGTTTCAATTTCCCACTTACTCTTTGTCTCCCCAACTAGATGTGAGCTGCTTTGGGACCAGACAAAGAGTATGTGTAACCCAGAGTGCAGGCCAGAGCAGTCTGGGCTCAGCGCAGAGGGACCCCATTGAAGGAACTGGAGCCGTGGGGTAGTAAAATGAAAGAGAAATAGATCTCCATTCAGTTTGCTTTTAACAGCTCACTTTAATGGCTAAAAGGAAGATTCACTTGATGAACTAGTGTCCTGAAGATGCTTAAAAGATAAATATTTTTGAAACAGAGAAGCTACCCTTTCTACCCTGGATTTGGAAAAAATCAAAGCCTTACTTTCAAGTCAGTTTAAAAGATTTATGAGACCTGCTCCTTGCTGTGTCTCTGGGTAGATGTTCCCTTCAAATGCATTAATAAATAGTAAAGGAACCTCGTGGCGGCCGTGCTAAGTATATGCCAACAGAATTATCTCATGGTGACCCTTGCCAGGGGCAAGGGCTGATTCCTGGGGTCATGACCCACAGAATCAAAGTTTTTGGACAAGCCTTTATGAACAGTGTCTTGTTATAAATAAACCCTGAACTTGGAGTCATGGGAAGGCTGGATGTGGGCCTTTGGTGTGCTTGCTACCCTGTGTGTCACCATCCGAATGGATGTAAGTGTCAGGAACCCAACTCAAATTGCCTGAAGTATGACAAGTACTTTATGGGCTCACAAAACTGCAAAATCCAGTGGTAGGTCTGCCTGCAGACCTGCCCAGACTCAGAGCTCAACCCAGGCTGGCAGGCCCCAGGCTCTCTGTCACACTGCAAAGTCTTCCTCCAAGCTGCCATTCACTCAGATGCTCTACAAAGTGCACCCTGAGAACCCCAGGCTTTCATCCCACCAGTTCAGCAGTCCTGGAAGATAGTGAAAGGTTGTTGCTGAACCATGAAAAGACGCCAGGATTCTTGGCCTCTGGAGGAGAAGAATTCAATCTGGGGCCAGAGATGAGGCTTAATCGCTCAGAGCTTTTGTGCAATAGAGTTTTATTAAAGTATAAGAGGGATAGAGAAAGCTTCTGACACAGACATCAGAAGGGGGCAGAAAGAGTACCACCTTGCTAGTGTTAGCAACGGAGTTATATACTTTCCAATTAGTTATTACAGTGAATCAAAAGAATGTCCGGAGGTTGTAAAGACCTCACTGGACCTACTCCCATAATTTACATTTTAAGATAACAGGATTAGCCAGAGGGTGTTTTCAAGAGACTGTCCCCAAGCAGGATACATTATTGTTATATAATCCTAAGGAATGTAGAGGGGATAAAAGGCTTGTCCTTTCTTCCTCCTTGAGAATTCCAGACTCCTCTCTCTTTGGGGACTCCTGGACTTCTTATCAACCTGCCTAGGAAATGACTCTGTCAATAGGAGGGGCCCTGTTCCAGAGCGTTTCAGCACCAATTCCAGGACTAGTTCTGATTGGCCAGTTTGGGGTCATGTGATAACCCTGAAGCAAGAAGGCTTAACTCATAGCAATGAGACTTTATAAAAGGGGAATGGGGCTTGGGCCAGAAAAGCACTGGAAGTCCACCCTATTGGGCACATCACTGTGCCTTCCTGGGTTTCTTCATCTGTAATGCAGATGATTAGACTTACCTGGGAAATCGCTAAAATCCTTTAAAATGCCCAAAGAATGTTACACACTGAAAGCTGAAACATTTTTTTTTTAAGTTTTAGTGACTCAAATTGATATTTATCTATGCGGGTTTGCTGCTGCTGCTGCTCAGTCGCTTCAGTCGTGTCCAACTCTGTGCGACCCCATTGATGGCAGCCCACCAGCCTCCTCCATCCCTAGGATTCTCCAGGCAAGAATACTGGAGTGGGTTGCCATTTCCTTCTCCAATGCATGCATGCATGCTAAGTCGCTTCAGTCATGTCCGACTCTGTGCGACCCCATAGACAGCAGTCCACCAGGCTCCTCTGTTCACAGATTGTCTAGACAGGAATACTGGAGTGGGTTGCCATTTCCTTCTCCATGGAATCTAGCAGGTAGAACAAAATGTCTATCCATTTAGATGCTGCTAAATATGTGGCTTAGCTGGTAAAGAATCTGACTATAATGTAGGAGACCTGGGTTCGATCCCTGGGCTGGGAAGATCTGGAGAAGGGAACAGCTACCCACTCCAGTATTCTGGCCTGGAGAATTCCATGGACTCTATAGTCCATGGGGTCGCAAAGGATCAGACACGACTAAGTGACTTTCACTTTCGCTGTCAAGTATCCTACAGTGCACAGGACAGCCTCCCACCACAGTTATCTGGCCCAACATGGCCACAGAGCTGAGGCTGAGACACAGGGTCTAGAGGGAACAGTTCTGGAGCGCCTGCTATGCTCACCTAGGCCTTCACCCTGTACCGCTGTGATCAGCGACTTTGCCATCAAGGAAAGTCACTGGCTGCAGGGTGGAGAACGGTTTGAAGATGAGGTGAGAGGAGGGCAGCAAGACCGATCAGGAGGCAGTTGTCATAGCCCAGGTGAGAGCAGGGCCAGCTTTGTGGGCACATGGCCTGTGCAGTCACACAGGGCCCCACACTTAGGAAAGAGCATGCTTGGTTCAATGCTTTTCTGTCACTGTCTCAAAATTTTGTGACATTTTGCACTGGGTTTTGCAAACTATGGAGCCAGTCCTGAGTGAGAGACAGCTGGGTCTGAACCAGGACAGTAGCTAAGAGAACAGAAATCACCCTTCTGTGGGGGAAAGCATCACCAATTTTTCTTGCTCCCCAAAGTCCTGGTCATCAACCAGCAACAGGGGTTGGGGGAACAGAAAGCTGACTGTTGCAGGTCTAGTACAAAACAAGGTCATCTGAGCTAAGGGGTCCAGAGGCCGAAGAAATGCATAGCATTCCAATAGCCAGGCTGAAACAATACTTTCAACCAAGAAGGGATGGTTCCTGTCCATTTGGCCTGCTTTGGGAAAGAGAACCAACCCATGCAGCATCTGTACGCAAGGAGGAGGGCTTTGGGGGTCTAACATTAAGGAATCAGGTCGCATTTCTCTCCCAGAGGACATATGTAGGCTGAATGCTGGACTACAGTGCCAGAGCTGCTCCCTGAAGGCAGACTGGAGGACGGGACTTGGGTAGGCTCAAGCATCTCAGATTTTCCAAGGGAGCCCAAGGGATAATCACTATGCATACAACTCCACAGTCAAGGGCATCCGTGTGTCCATTCACTCCATCACTAATAGCCTTGTGACTCTGACTCACTTAACCTCTCTGAGGCTCCATTTTTATCAAATGGAAAACCAGTAGCACTGGCTACATGATGAGCTGTGTCAAATCAAATGAGATGTTGTACTTGTCAAATCCTTAGCCAAGTGCCTGACCTGGACAAAGTTACTTAACCTACCTCAGCCATGAAGCAGGGAGATAACACAGTTCTTATGTCACCATGCTGCCGGGAGGGTTAAAGCAGATGATTCACAGGGTAAGTATCTGGTATGTTTGTTTTGTTGTTCTCATCACTGGTTGGGGCCTGAGACTCAGAACTATGTGCCCTGAGACTGATTTCCACCAAGAAGCTGAGAGCTTGGGAGAATTCCATCTCCAGGCCTGACCCCAAACAAAGCTGTGTCCCTCCATCTATGTCTCCATATGAGGAAACACAGGATTCCCTCAGTGATACCCAAAGCATACCCACATTGATACTCTTCTTCATAATGCAATCAGTGCTCTTGGCTCTGTAGCATCCAGGAATTCTGGTCTATGTGCATGCGTATTTACCTGAGCTACAGAGAGACCTTCTGTAAATGACCAAGGGGTGATAACCCAGATTCCCTGGAAGCCTCTGTCTCCACAGATGACCACCAAAGAAGCACATGCTCTCTCCATTGCTTCCACTCCCCCAGCGACCTGCAGGATTTCTGACCATTCCTTTTCTTACGACCATAGACCAACTTGAATGTGTTTATGAAACTTGGTGCTAAATAGTGTAAAATACCAAACTGCCCTCCGGAAGCTACAAAAGTCATCGTCTAACTGAGATGGCATTTTTTCAAACATGCTCATGAGGGAGATAGGTAAAAATATCACCTGCTGGCAGGAAGGAGACACAAATGGAGGAGAAGCCTCAGAGTCCACCACACCAGTTCTTCCAGAGTCACTTCCACCCAGCCTCAAAGGAGGCCTGGAAAACCAGCTGGTGACGTTGTCAGTGGTAATCATTTCAACCACAGTCATCAATGTTGAGCACCTACTGTGTGTACTGGGCACCATGCCTCATCAAAGGTACCCTTGGTATTGTGATCCTTGTAACAGTGCCAGTGAAGCTGATGAGGCAGAAAGAACACTATGGAGATGGGCAGGCTGAATTAGAGCTGCAGCTCTGCCTTCAACACCTGGGGGGCTTAGGCAGCTCACCGGAGTCTCTGAGAGCCAGGATGGGTCCTCACATGTAGAATCGGGAGGATGGCACCTCCCAAGGTAAGGCTAGATACCAGCTCTCATAGTTCATGGGAGCTGACTGTGCACCTCTCTTCCCAGTTCTGGATTCAGTGACAAGAAGTTGGCAGGCTGAAATTAACCACAGGGAAAATATTAACACCATGGAAACTGGCAAACTACAAATTAATCAGTTCAGTTCAGTCTCTCAGTCGTGTCCAACTCTTGGTGATCCCATGGACTGCAGCACGCCAGGCCTCCTTGTCCATCACCAACTCCCGGAATCTACCCAAACCCATGTCCATCGAGTTGGTGATGCCATCCAACCATCTCATCCTTTGTCGTCCCCTTCTCCCACCTTCAGTCTTTACCAGCACCAAGGTCTTTTCCAATGAGTCAGTTCTTTGCATCAGGTGGCCAAAGTATTGGAGTTTCAGCTTCAATATCAGCCCTTGAATGAATATTCAGGACTGATTTCCTTTAAGATTGACTGGTTTGATCTCATTGCAGTCCAGGAGCCTCTCAAGAGTTTTCTCCAATACCACAGTTCAGAGGCATCAGTTCTTCAGTGTTCAAGTTTCTTTATAGTCCAACTCTCATATCCATACATGACTACTGGAAAAACTATAGCTTTGACTAGATGGACCTTTGTTGGCAAAGTAATATCTCTGTTTTCTAATATACTGTCTAGGTAGGTCATAACTTTTCTCCCAAGAAGCAAGCATCTTTTAATTTCATGGCTGCAGTCACCATCTACAGTGATTTTGGAGCCCAAAAAAGTAAAGTCAGTCACTGTTTCCCCATCTGTTTGCCATGAAGTGATGGGACCAGGTGCCATGATCTTAGTTTTCTGAATGTTGAGTTTTAGGCCAACTTTTTCACTCTCCTCTTTCACTTTCATTAAGAGGCTCTTTAGTTCTTCTGCACTTTCTGCCATAAGGGTGGTGCCATCTACATATCTGAGGTTATTGATATTTCTCCCATCAATCTTGATTCCAGCTTGTACTTCAATCAGCTCAGCATTTCTCATGATGTACTCTGCATATAAGTTAAATAAGCAGGGTGACAATATACAGCCTTGACATACTCCTTTCCCATTTTGGAACCAGTCTGTTGTTCCATGTCCAGTTCTAACTGTTGCTTCTTGACCTACATACAGATTTAAGATGGGCACAATAAAGGACAGAAATGGTATGGACCTAACAGAAGCAGAAGATATTAAGAAGAGGTGGCAAGAATACACAGAAGAACTATGTAAAAAAGATCTTCATGACCCAGATAATCACAATGGTGTGATCACTCACCTAGAGCCAGCCATCCTGGAATGGGAAGTCAAGTGGGCCTTAGGAAGCATCACTACGAACAAAGTTAGTGGAGGTAGTGGAATTCCAGTTGAGCTATTTCAAATTCTAAAAGATGATGTTGTGAAAGTGCTGCACTAATATGCCAGCAAATTTGGAAAACTCAGGAGTGGCCACAGGACTGGAAAAGGTCAGTTTTCATTCCAACCCCAAAGAAAGGCAATGCCAAAGAATGCTCAAACTACTGCACAATTGCACTCATCTCACACGGTAGTAAAGTAAAGTTCAAAATTCTCCAAGCCAGGCTTTGACAACATGTAACCGTGAACTTCCAGATGTTTAAGCTGGCTTTAGAAAAGGCAGAAGAACTGGATATCAAATTGTCACCATCCACTGGATCATTGAAAAAGCAAGAGAGTTCCAGAAAAACATCTACTTCTGCTTAACTACAAATTAAGACTTGCTCTTTTTATTTTGTTCATTTTTAATCTTTTTTTAAATTGAAATCCAGTTGATTCATAATGTTGTGTTAGTTTTTAGCATACAGAAAAGTGATTCATTTATACATACATATATACATATATATCTAAATCTTTTTCTAATTCTTTTTAATTACAGGTTATTACAAGATACTGAATATAGTTCCTCATGCTATAAAGTAGGTCCTTGTTAGCTATCTGTTTTCTATAGAGTGGAGTGTTAATTCCAACCTCCTAATTTATCCCTTCCCTCCTTTTTCCACTTTAGTAACTATAAGTTTGTGTTCTATGTCTGAGCTTATTTGTCATATCATATAATATTTGTCTTTCTTTGACCTATTTCACCTAGTATGATAATCTCTAGGTCCATCCACGATGCTGCAAATAGCATTATTTCATTCTTTTTACTGGCTGAGTAACATTCCATTGTGTCTATGTATGTGCTCAGTTGTTCAGTTGTGTCCTACTCTTTTTAACTCCATGATCTGTAGCCTGCCAGGCTTCACTGTCCATGGAATTTGCCAGGCAAGAATATTGGCATTTCCTACTAGAGGGGTATCTCCTGATCCAAGGATTGAACCCCCTTCTCCTGCATCTCCTGCATTTGCAGGGAAATTCTTTACCACTGAGCCACGTGGGAAGTTTCCTATATGTACCATACCTTTATCCATTCATCTGTTGATGGACATTTAGGTTGCTTCCATGTCTTGACTATTGTATACAGTGCTGCTAAGAACATTAGAGTGCACATATCTTTTCAAATTAGAGTTTTCTCTGGATATATGATACCATTCTAATGGCAGAAGGTGAAGAGGAACTAAAGAGCCTCTTGATAAAGATGAAAGAGGAGAATGAAACAGCTGGTTTAAAACTCAGTATTCGAAAAAACTAAGATCATGGCATCCAGTCCCATCACCCATCACTCCATGGCAAATAGAAGGGGGAAAAAATGGAAACAGTGACAGATTTTATTTTCTTGGGCTCCAAAATCACTGTGGATGGGGATTGCAGCCATGAAATTAAAAGATGCTTGCTCATTGGAAGGAAAGCTATGACAAACTTAGACAGCATATTAAAAAGCAAAGACATCACGTTGCCAACAAAGATCCATGTAGTCAAAGCTATGTTTTTTCCAGTAGTCATGTACAGATGTGACCTAAAGAAGGCTGAGCACCAAAAATTGATGCTTTCTAATTGTAAGTGTTGGAGAAGACTCTTGGAAGTCCCATGGACTACAAGGAGATCAAACCAGTCAATTCTAAAACACATCAACTGAATATTCATTGCAAGAACAGATGCTGAAGCTGAAGCTCCAATACTGAGGCTGCCGAATGTGAAGCGCTGATCCATTGGGAAAGACCCTGATGGTGGGAAAGATTGAAGGCAAAAGGAGAAGAGGGTAGCAGAAGATGAGACATGAATTTGAGCAAGCTCTGGGAGACAGTGAAGGACAGGAAAGCCTTGCATGCTATATAGTCCATGGGCTCCAAAAGAGTCTAACATGACTTAGTGATTGAACAACAACAAGACTTGCTCTTTCTGGGGAGCCTATTGTTAACAAGTTTACAAGCATGCCTGGCTTCCCTGGTGGCTCAGATGGAATAGAATCTGCCTGCAGTGCAGGAGACTGGGGTTCGAACCCTGAGTTGGGAAGATTCCCTGGAGAAGGAAATGGCAACTTACTTCAGTCACAACTGAGTGACTAAACAACAGCAATCACTAACAATGCTGTCCTCCTCCCAACTCTACAGCAGGCTCAGATTTCTCAAAGTCTCTCAGAAAACCAGCTCCAATTGCTCCATACCAGTCCTTCAGGGTCCATACTGTATCTTTCAGTTACAACATGTTTCAGTTCAGTTCAATCGCTCAGTCATGTCTGACTCCTTGCAACCCCATGGACTGCAGCATGTTAGGCCTCCCTGTCCAAACCAGCTCCTGGAGTTTACCCAAACTCATGTCCATTGAGTCAGTGATGCCATCCAACCATCTCATCTTCTGTCATCCCCTTCTCCTCCTGCCCTCAATCCTTCCTAGCATCAGGGTCTTTTCAAATGAGTCAGCTCTTCACATCAGGCGGCTGAAGTATTGGAGTTTCAGCTTCAATATCAGTCCTTCCAATGAATATTCAGGACTGATCTCCTTTAGAATGAACTGGTTGGATGTCCTTGCAGTCCGAGGGACTCTTAAGAGTCTTCTCCAACACCACTCATTCAAAAGCATCAATTCTTCAGTGCTCTGCTTTCTTTATAGTCCAACTCTCACATCCATACATGACTACTGGAAAAACCATAGCCTTATCTAGACAGACATTTGTTGGCAAAGTAATGTCTTTGCTTTTTAATATGCTATCTAGGTTGGTCATAACTTTTCTTCCAAGGAGTAGGCATCTTTTAATTTCATGGCTGCAATCACCATCTGGAGTGTTTAGAGTTCAATAAAATATTATGCATGTGTGTGTACTAAGCTGCTTTGATCATGTCTCTGTGACTCTTCGGACTGTAGCCCACCAGGCTCCTCTGTCCATGGAATTCTCCAAACAAGAATACTGAAGTGAGTTGCCATGCCCTCCTCCAGGGGGTCTTCCTGACGTAAGGATCAAACCTGCATCTCTTATGTCTCCTGCATTAGCTGGCGGGTGTTTTACCACTAGTGCCACCTGGAAATTTAAAGGTAAGTAGTCAAGTTTATTTTAAAATCATCATTGTTACTAGTCATAATAACACATTTGTGGAACATCATTGCCAGATCATTTAATGCTTCCTGTGAAGTTGGTATCATCATGCCCACTTGACGGATGAGGAAAGTTGAGGCTGAGATTCAGTGACTTGGTCAAGGAACCTCAGCTGGGAGGCTGAGGTAAGACTCAAAGTCAAGTCTTTCTGACACTGAAGTTCCTGTTCTCGACACCAAGTCACCACTCTTTCTCTGTAGGCTGTTTCACTCCACATTCTGCTTCCTGATACCAGCCTCTGATGCTGCTTTTCCTCAGGAAACTCACAAAGAACCCAGACTGCATGTTCTCATTAAGTGTTGCTCAAATGACAACTGCTTTTGGAAGACCCTGCAGGCTGCAGAGTCCCCCCAGCTTGGGACACTGCTGACAGGCGGAGCTTGTTATCTGTTCTGTGTTCACAGCACTGGAGGTGACAGTCTCAATGAACCCAGAGGAGTACACTCCCAAAATGCTGTTAGCTCCAAGCTGCATCCCCATGATTCAGAGATGCGAGTGAGCAAGGCAGCCTGGCCAGGGGCAGCTGGCCCAGGCTCGCTTCCGAAGAGTCACACTAGATAAACAATCCACTTCTGATAATCAGAGGGCGAGGGCTGAGAGATAATGAGCAGATGCCCATAGGCTCCTCCTGTTACCAGGCAGCTGGGCCTAATGAAAAACCCACGTGCCTGGAATCGGGCGGTGGGTTCTCATCCTGACTGCTAATGCCAGGAGTGACCTTGAGCAAGGACGTACCCAGGTCTTAGGCTCTCTAGCTGTTGAGTGGGAAAAGTAAGCCCACCTGATCTATCTCTAGCAGCAGTGCTGGGCATTTCACAGAGAGCCTCTCTCAATGTTCTGCTCTCTCAGGAAGCATCTTCCAATTACTCCAGGCCAATGTTCTTTCCCTTCTCTGGAATGCTTAAGTGGCTCAAATAAGCTGATTAAAAATATGGTGTATGATCACTGTAGAAAATTTGGAAAATACATACTAGGAAAAAAAATCTTAAAATTTCTCATCATCCCACCATGCATACACATATATTTGTAACATTATAACATCATACATATATATAAGTCATAAAGATAATTCTTTACACTTTTGCATTTTGCATTTAATGCTGTATCAAAAGAATTTTGTTACTAAAAACACCTTTGTAAGTATCATTTTACATTCTGTGAAATACTCTATTTTATGAGAGGTCAATCTACTACCCACCTTGTTGAACATTTAGACGGCTTCCATTGTGTCAGTATTATAAATTATATTGCATGAATATCTTTGTTCATAAAGCTTTTTCTTCTCCACTTCTGATCATTCCCTTAGACAGATTTCGAGAAATGACACCATCTGGTCAAAAGGTAACAGCATTCTGGAGGCTCATGTGGCATACAGAAATGTCGCAGCAATGTTCGTACCCATCAGCAGAGCGGGACACAGCCAAGCTCTCACAGACTTTCCATCACTTAATTATTTCCCTTTAAAAAGTCTTTCTGTTCTGAGCAGATCAACAAGAAAATTGCTGCTTCATTCAGATGCTTAGAATTACTTGTTAGGTGTTCTTTTCTTTTCCTGAGTGGGTTTAATTCTGCTCTGCAGATTTGTTTATTTTCTACTGCATAAACCTGTATCTTACATCTAACCTCCTAAGAGACAAGGTCTCAGTCCACAGTGGTGAATTGAACCAAAATTCCTTCTCCAGACCTTGTTTGAATGTTTCAGTATGTTCCTGTCACTTTCCTACCTTGGTCCCACTCTCTGGCTTCTGACAGAGTGGCTTATCATTTTACTGACTCAGGATCTTAAGAGGTCTCCTGGAGAGCATCATACATCAGGGTCCGGCAGCCATGATGGAATGCTGCAGTGGCTTATGGGTCTTCCTCTCCCACTAGACTGTTAAGCTCTTTGAGGAGCTTCCTGTATCCTTAGCCCAAAGTAGAAACTCCAACCCTAAACTCCAGCCAGAAGTACCACTCAGTTGTGTATATTCCTCCCCATTCCTAGTCACTCCTGCCAATCTGTGAGTTGGGGAGAAGGGTAAGAAGGGATGTATGTGTGTGTGGCTCAGGCCATGCTTTGGGATTTCTGGTGGGGCTGCCTGCCCTCCAGATGCCCATGCTTCTCCACACCTGGAGTACGAGATAATCTGACACAGGCAGGCTTCTTCCCTGTGGATGGTACCAACTTTGGCCCAGTACAGCAGAGATGAGGAGCAAGAAGGCCCCAAATGATTTCTGATGCAAAATGATTTCTCTCTGCCATCCAACCTCACCATCCATAATGCTGATCCCTCCCTAAACTCTGGACACCCCAGATTCTGCAACTCCCACAAAAGTGATTTAGTACCAGTAAAGGCTACACCAATGGTCTTTCCACCCTTTTCTAGAATGAGATGAAAGGTTTCTGGAATTAAGAAATAAATAATTTCCCAAATCCATGAAGTTGACTTTTCCTCTTAGACCATTGTTTCCCAAATCTGTTTCTAGATTCTATGGCTATAATTGGCATACACATATAAAATATATTCTCTGACCAGTTTCCATTAGAGATACATAGTAAAAGTAAATAGAACTGTCACCCATAGGACTTCTCATAGCCTTTAATATACTAGTATATGTCAAGGCTGTATATTGTCACCATGCTTATTTAACTTATATGCAGAGTACATCATGAGAAACACTGGGCTGATTGAAGCACAAGCTGGAATCAAGATTGCCAGGAGAAATATCAATAACCTCAGATATGCAGATGACACCACCCTTATGGCAGAAAGCAAAGAAGAACTAAAGAACCTCTTGATGAAAGTGAAAGAGGAGAGTGAAAATGTTAGCTTAAAACTCAACATTCAGAAAACAAAGATCATGGCATCTGGTCCCATCCCTTCATGGCAAATAGATGAGGAAACAGTGGAAACAGTGGCAGAGTTAACTTTTTTGGGCTCCAAAATCACTGCAGATGGTGACTTCAGGCATGAAATTAAAAGATGCCTACTCCTTGGAAGAAAAGTTATGACTAACCTAGACAGCATGTTAAAAAGCAGAGACATTACTTTGCCCATAAAGGTCTGTCTAGTCGAGGTTATAGTTTTTCCAGTAGTCATGTATGGATGTGAGAGTTGGACTATAAAGAAAGCAGAGCACTTAAGATTTGATGCTTTTGAACTGCAGTGTTGGAGAAGTCTCTTGAGAGTCCCTTGGACTGCAAGGAGATCCAACCAGTCCATCCTAAAGGAAATTAGTCCTGAATATTCATTGGAAGGACTGATGTTGAAGCTGAAACTCCAATACTTTGGCCACTTGATGTGAAGAGCTGACTCATTTGAAAAGACCCTAATGCTGGGAAAGATTGAAGGCTGGAGGAGAAGGGAACAACAGAGGATGAGATGGTTGGGTGGCATCACTGACTCAATGGACATGAGTTTGGGTAAACTCCAGGAGTTGGTGATGGACAGGGAGGCCTGGTGTGGTGCAGTCCATGGGATCACCAAGAGTTGGATACGACTGAGCAACTGAACTGAACTGAACTGATACATTGTACCTCTCTAAGAAGAGGTTAATTTAAGGATTGTGTTTCTCAAACATCTTTGACCTCTAAACTCTCTGTCTAGGGGCATCTTATAGAACTAAAGTTCTGTAGAATATGCCTTGGAAAATCCATGTTATGCAACCTTGGGGGTGCCTCTGTCAGATGTTTATGATATTTCCCAGAAGAAGGGACTTTTTGTCAGAAGGAAAGTTCTGACTCATTCACTCCCTGAACCAATTCCATCTCCAACCAGTGCCAACACAGGAGCTGGTACAAGTCTGCCTAGATGCTATAGGGAAGAGGTAGGGAAATTTTTTCTGTAAAGAGCTAGACTGTCAATGTTTAGATTTTATAGCCATATGGTATCTGTTACAACTACTCTGCTCTGCTGGCATAGTAGGAAAGCAGCCATAGACAGTTTGTACAAAAACGAGCACAGTCATGTTCTAATAAAACTTTATTTACAAAACCAGGTGGTGGCATTAAAGAAACTCATGGAGCTTTTTCATGGCATTTGAAATCTCAAAGAATAAAATGGTAGAAACTGATCCAAACTTTTGGAAAGGAGTATAAAAACCCTTCAAGGCCTTGAGGAGATACTTTCCTGGTATTGTACATTACATGATAATAGGAGAATGCAAACATTGATCAAAATATTCTTAATAAATAATTTTATGAAGAAATAAAGCACTAATTCTTAATGAAACAAACAAACAAAAAAACAGATGGTGGGCCATATTTAGCCCATGGACCATAATTTTCTGACCTTTGGTGTAAGGGAACTCAGACCAGGAAAAAAGGCCTCTGGATATTGAGAGTGAAGAAGCAAGTTGGAAAGGACAAAGTCATGATGCTTTCCAGAGGATAATTCACCCCCTAGTGAGAAAGCTTCCCCCACGGCCAGCCGTAGTTTAGCCAGCCGTAGTTTAACCGATGGGGAAACACTGAATGCCCTTCCAGCTCAGAGGGCACAGCTAGCACTTCAGCACCCAGTGCTGCCACTGTAGGATCAGAGAAAGCTTCTGAGACTCAAAGCTCCAAGGGAAATCATGTGAGGCCTGTGTGAAGTCCCCAGCATTCCTGAAGAGGTATATTTATGTAGGTGAACGCAGGGTCAATGGCCTCGTCTGAACCAGGATACTTAATTGGAGAGCAGCTGCTCACCCCTCAGGGCAAGAGAGCAGGGCTGAGTGTCTGCCTGCATTCCACTCGGCTGCTCCCCTCCTGGGCTGGCTATGGAGGAATGCACAGGGAATCTGATCACTCTCTACAATGCCAGCCCCCAGGCGGTGAGCCATGTGGGCTCAACAGGCTTCAGAGACACAAAGCAAGCCCCATTCTCTGAAAACTGGACACTCATCCTCCAACCCACCATGGAGGGAACTTCATAGCCTTGTCATTCAGGACCAAGGGCTTTGTGAGCAGCATGTGGGGCTGGACAGGGAGGAGTAAGGCTGCAGACAAAACCAGCCTAAAGAGTTTGACCCAAAAATACAGCAGTGGCTGACTACCAAGAACTTACTAACACCAGGCGTCTTATTTACAGCACCATAGACTCTTATCTGCAGGGTCCATATTACCCCATCTTACAGTAGAAAACAGAGGCTCAGAAAGTATCTGTGAGTTGTCCAAGTTACCAGAGTTATGGAGAGGGGTGGACTGGGATATGACCTCAGACCTGTATGACCCTTTTGGTTACCCCACGGTGCCAGTCTTCCTGGTCCTCTCCAGCTTCTAAACCTGACTGCTTCTAGGTTGGGCTGGGGGTGTTGCCCATCTCTAGTCATTCCTACCTACACCATCTAAGCCATGCCTGCCCTTGGAAAGGCTGGTAGTGATGGTCAGATTTATAGTATGTGAGGTCTCCCCAAGATCTGTGATTCCCATTTACAGGCTTCACAAGGATCGATATAAGAAATAAGCAGAAAACAAAAGCTCTAAGAGTCATGAGGGTATCCCTTACCAAGTGGCTGGGCTGATGCTCAACAGGCCTGTGTATGCCTTATAACAATGGGAACATTTCCTCAGTGTTGCTAGACAATAATTTGCATACATTATCACATTTCATCTTCCCAGTGACCCACTGAGTTAGGGAGTGTCATCATGTCCATTCTTACAGATAAGGACTGGGGCTCAAGAAGGTTGCATAGTTGATCCTGTCCACATAGCTAACACAACTTCCTTAAGGGTCCCATGCCCTCACCACTATGCCATGCTCCAAACCCACTTCTCTTCCAATGTGTCACTTCAATCCAGGCAAACTTGTTTCAGTTCCTGCAGATAAGGGGACCCAAAGGACCCAGCTCCCCCAGAAATCAGCCCCATACTTCTGCCCCAGAACTGGACACCCATAACTTCTTTAGGGGACCCCCACCTGAGCCCACTCATCAATAGTTTGTCTGTATTGAGGAGCAGAGCTCATCATGACAGCACACCCTGGATTTGCCTGGAAAATCCAGATTCAAAATATTCTGCTCCATTTTTACCATGAGTCCTAATTTACAACTCAGAAAATGCACAGAAGTGACTATATTGGGGGAAATAAGCTTGGTGACCCAAGAATTTTGGAGTGAGATCTACACAGAGGAGGCTACCTTGGAGGTTCACATTAGAAAATGCAGAAATATTTAACTTCCTGGATCACCTCCAGAACGAAAAGAGACTACACTACAAGTGGTCTAAAATGAGATGCTGCTGAAAGATCTGTCCATGGGTTGATAAGACCTTTTTTTATTAAATCTTCCATAGAGCCTGGCCCAGAACTAGCAACACAGAAGGTTGACTGAATAGATCATTTTTTCCCTGATGGATTCAATTAAGTCAAATTAGAATAAAATGCAAACATCATTGTTTGGGATTATGCTCCCTAGAAGCAGAACCCTGAGATGGGGTCTTCACTGGGCTGTATTCTCATGGGAGAGGAGTGAGGGAGGCACACCCGACAGGAGAAGGGCCCAGCAAGCTGTGGTCTCAGCTGGAGTCTGGCTTAAGCCTGATCCCATGGAGCACACTGGAGCTCAGATTGGGGGTAGGCCTTTTGTATACTCACTCCCTAAACCAGAGTCTGTCAGTCTTTGGTAGACAGTCCTGGTGGGACCTCCTGGACAGTGTGGTTCCCTTTAAGCTGAGGGCAATTCCCTGGAGAACAGTGGTTATGACTCATGGGCAGCCAACACTGGGCGGACGAGTTAGGGTGAGTAACTGTCTGGTGTAGGCGAGCTTGTCAGGGCACCAACAGCATCCATCATGATTGTCCAAATTACAACTTGAGTTTGCAGGCCAGAACCAACTGGGCGCCAAGCACTTCAAAATTAACAGTGATTGGAGAAAACAATCAAATTGTGGAGGCCTGCTTATATCCTCTTCAACAGACTTATATTAAAGGCCATTTGGGTAGGAAGCCTCCTAGGGAACATAGGGCAACCAGAGAATTTGCCCTTGAGGAGCTTATAATTTATGTAAGGAGTCAATAGTCGCCTATCATACTAATGATCTACCAATAGTATATTACAATAAAAACATAACAATCATTACATAAGCATTTTGTACTTGCCAATGGGCCTGAATAGGAAAGAAGAAGCAAAACCAAAAAACTTCCTGAGCTGAAAGAAAGGGAAGAAGAATGTGTTTGGGAACATTTCATGGAGAGTTCTCTGTAGGCCTGAGCTGGAAGAGATCTTCACGACCATCCAGCCAAGGATATAATTATCAGACGTGAACCTCTCTATCAGCCATGGCGGCACCACTAAGCAACAATGGGACTATTTTCAACAGATCCCAGAAGTGTACTGCTCCAAATCACAGCCAACCAATCAAAAGAAAGCACAGCAAATCGACAAAAACGGCACAGATTTGATAACAGCCAGTAACGATAGAGGAGACAGCATGGCAAGTTCCATGATGGAGGCCTCATCCAGGGGTCTAACAGGAGGGCCCAGACTAGAGCCCAAGGCCCTGTCTCTGCATCCTGATCTTTCCCTGGTCCCAAGCAGAGGCACTTCCTAGTGTGTGTCCTGTGCTGGGAGCCCCAGTTTCCCCAGCATCAATTCTTTTCCTGCTGCACTGAAATTCTTCCTTTACAGAAACCTAGACCCTGAGCTGTCCCAGCCTAGTTCTCAGGAACCAGAAGAGACCCTTCCTCAAGGGTGATGACTCCCATCCCAGGACCACCCCAAGTGATGTCTGTGGTCCCACAAAGGAGGTGGTCCCTCCTTGCTGAGAGGATAAAGGTATGGAATATGAAAGGAAACACAGCTCCATCTGGCTCTAGAATATAGGATTGAAATCAGCCCAGGAGGTGGGAAGTTGTACCCATCCCCGCTGCAGTGAGTGTAGACTGCTAATGGCTCAGGACAACCCTCTCTCTCTTGAGATCTCTTCAAGAGAATGAGAGATACCAAGGGAACATTTCATTCAAAAATGATGAGCACAATAAAGGACAGAAATTGTATGGACCTAAAAGAAGCAGAAGATATTAAGAAGAGGTGGCAAGAGTACACAGAAGAACTGTACAGAAAAGATCTTCATGACACAGATAACTACAATGACAATGGTGTGATCACTCACCTAGAGCCAGAAGTCAAGTGGACCTTAGGAAGCATCACTACAAATAAAGCTAGTGGAGGTGATGGAATCCCAGTTGAGCTATTTCAAATCCTAAAAGACGATGTTGTTAAAGTGCTGCACTCAATATGCCAGCAAATTTCGAAAACTCAGCAGCGGCCACAGGACTGGAAAAGGTCAGTTTTCATTCCAATCCCAAAGAAAAGCAATGCCAAAGAATGTTCAAACTACCACACAATTGCACTCATCTCACAGGCTAACAAAGTAATGTTCAAAATTCTCCAAGCCAGGCTTCAACAGTAACCATGAATTTCCAGATATTCAAGCTGGTTTTAGAAAAGGCAGAGGAACCAGAGATCAAATTGCCAACATCTGTTAGATTATCAAAAAAACAAGGTAGTTCCAGAAAAAACATCCATTTCTGCTTTATTGACTATGCCAAAGCCTTTGACTGTGTGGATCACAGCAAACTGGAAAATTCTTCAAGAGCTAGGAATACCAGACCACCTGACCGGCCTCCTAAGAAACCTGTATGCAGGTCAGGAAGCAACAGTTAGAATTGGACATGGAACAACAGACTGGTTCCAAATGGGAAAAAGAGTATGTCAAGGCTGTATATTGTCACCCTGCTTATTTAACTTATATGCAGAGTACATCATGTGAAATGCTGGGCTTGATGAAGCAGAAGCTGGAATCAAGATTACTGGGAGAAATATCAATAACTTCAGATATGCAGATGATACCACCCTTAATGGCAGAAAGTGGAGAAGAACAAGAGCCTCTTGATGAAAGTGAAAGAGGAGAGGGAAATAATTGGCTTAAAACTCAACATTCAACAAAACTAAGTTCATAGCATCTGGTCCCATCACATCATGGCAAATAGATGGGGAAACAATGGAAACAGTGACAGACTTTATTTTGGGGGGCTCCAAAATCACTGCAGATGGTGACTGCAGCCATGAAATTAAAAGACTCTTGCTCCTTGGAAGAAAAGTTATGACCAACCTAGACAGCAAATTAAAAAGCATTACTTTGCTGACTAAGGTCCATCTAGTCAAAGCTATGGTTTTTCTAGTGGTCAAGTATGGATGTGTAAGTTGGACTATAAAGAAAGCTGAACACCGAAGAATTGATACTTTTGAACTGCAGTGCTGGAGAAAATTCTTGAGAGTTCCTTGGACTGAAAGATCCAACCAGCCCATCCGAAAGGAAATCAGTCCTGAATATTCATTGGAAGAACTGATGCTGAAGTTGAAACTCCAATATTTTGGCCACCTGATGTGAAGAACTGACTCATTTGAAAAGACCCTGATGCTGGGAAATATTGAAGGCAAGAGAAGGTGACGACAGAGGATGAGATGGTTGAATGGCATCACTGACTCAATGGACATGAGTTTGAGCAAGCTCCGGCAGTTGGTGATGGACAGGGAAGCCTGGTGTGCTGCATTTCATGGGGTTGCAAAGAGTTGGACATGAATGAGCGACTGAACTGAACTGAACCCTCTCCAGAGGCTACTGCCCCACCCTCTCCTGGGAAATGGATGCAGCACTGTCCCATGGATAGAGCCTAAAAGGAATTAGGTGGCCCAATTAGGTTAATTTGCAACCTCACATTTATTTATTCCATGGTTCTAAAATTTGAGAGTATGGACAAATCATCTGGAGGCCAGTAATTTTACAAATTGACTTGCCTCCTGTACCAGGAGACTGCGGGATGGTAGTGAGAGCAGTCTAGCCGAGCACAGGAACACCTCCACAATAGAAGTGATCAAGACCCAACTCCTAACCCATGGCCTTACAGACTATTCCAGGCGTGGTCCCCACCTCTGACAGCATCCTTCCCAACTCTCCTCCATTGTCCGCGCTCCAGCCACACAACAGAAATGAACCATGCTTCTTCGCGCCTCAGAGCCTTCACAGAAGCTGCAGGAAAACTCAGACCCCACTGTCGACCCAGTTAATTTCTACTTCATATCTCATTTAAAAAAATCCCTTCCTCAGAGCCTTCCCTAATTCCAGACTTGACCCCACCCTAAAAACATGCACTGCATGATGATCACCTACTGCCCGCCTCCCCCTCATGATCTTTTGTGGTTTAATACAAAGTTTAGAATGACTTGTTCTAGTTCTGAGAAAAATGTCATGAGTACTTTGATAGGAATTGCATTAAATCTGTTTGGATAAATTGCTTTGGATACCGTGGACATTTTAATAATATAAATTCTTTCAATCTGTAAACACAGGGTACATTTCTTTGTATTCTCTTCAATTTCCTTCATCAAGGTAGAGAAAATGTATACTATGCTACCAATTACCTGTAAAGGAGGATTTATAAATTTATAAAACAGTCTGCTTTTGTTCAGTGTCTTAGCCCAGTGCTCAGCACAAGGCAGGCATGCTTTGCTGTGTGCTCTGTAGCTCAGTCGTGTCCAACTCTTGGAGACCCCGTGGACTGTAGCCCGCCAGCCTCCTCTGTCCATGGGATTTCCCAGGCAAGAATACTGGAGTGGTTTGCCGTTTCCTTCTCCAGGGGATCTTCCTGACCCAGGGATCAAGCCCACGTCTCCATCATTGGCAGGCGGTTTCTTTATCACTGACCCACCTGGGAAGCTCAATAACAATTTTCTGACCAATGGCCTTGCCATCTTACTACTGTTCTTGCATGGCTGAAGCATTCCTCCTCCCCGTATGTGTGCTGTGTGCCAGACTTGAGCCAAGTTCTGGGCACTAGATGAACAAATGGGTCATCTAGTGCACATGATCAAGTTAATTGGGGGTGTTTGGCTTGTGAGCACTAAGACCTACAGACATGACCTCTTTGGATATTCAAAGGTTGAAATATGCTAACCCCTGAGCCTCACCCAGGAACAGGCATGCTTTCATTTTAAAGCATGGTTATATATCCAGACTGCCATGATGTACCCACCTCTCCCTGGTCATGACATAGATGGTTTGAGCTGAGCAGTGGTTTCTCTGGGAAGACAATGAATGGGAGAGAAACAGCCACTTTGGGTAAAATGCCCTCTCTCTCTTTCTCTCTCTCTGTCAGGTTTGGACAGCTTCCTTGACACCTGTGTCCCATCCAACACTCAGTGCTGAGAATTTTTCCCAAGCTACTTCTTCCTTCACAGCAGTTCATTCTCTCTTTAAACTGCCCTCAGGCTCCACCACCCACAAGGTACATGTGGTACCCCATGGTGTGACCTAGCCACATCACCTTACTATTGGGAGGCCTCTAAACCATCATCCTTCCTCATGTCACCCTGTGGCTTTGGAGAGCCAGAAATGAAGCATCAGAGAGAAGTCTGATATGGAGAAACAAAAGAAGCAGTGCCTCTCTCCCCAGGGAGGGGTGGGGATGGGCAGCAGGGAAGAGGAGACTTGGCAGGGCAAGGGGAACCCTGATGGACATAGGTGTGTGAGCACCTCCCACCTTTCAGGGCCAGTCCCAAGCAAAGCTGACTGCTGAGGCTGCTGAAGAGAGCAGGCAGGGAATTGGGCATCCAACCGGCCTCAGGTTTCTCGGCCAAGGCTGGCCTTCTAGGAAGGCTGGGGAGGTGGGATGGAATGCCACAAGGCATCCTCTTTTCAACCACCTGTCTCTTCGGCCTGCCTCAGAGCCCAAACTGCCCTTACATGCCCCTATGGGCCAGGGTTCCCTGGGTCATGATTCAAACATCAAGGCATCATGGAACCCACCCTTGAGAGTCATCATTTATTCTGTAAACTGAAATGTGCCCTAACTGTACAGCACTAACACCTAGGGAGACTGGGTGCCGTGTGTATCATCCCCACACCAGGCACGTGGGAGAGGCATTATCACTCTCAGGTCCACAATGAGAGGTCCAGAGCTGGGGAAGTGAAGGGGTGGTGCACAAGCCAGCCCAGTGGTACCCCAGAGCCTTCATTCTTCTCAGGGTTCTGCCCTGACACTGAGGAGTGAGGACAGGAACCAGCAGGTCACTGGGGACACCTGGGGACACTGCAGCTGTCCTGCTGTCAGGGTATCCCCAGTACAGGTGTGCTCCCGAGTGAACCTCGTCTGAATGGGTGTGGCACTTTTACAACCCAGTGAACCAGCAGAGCAGCAGTGTTATTTTTTCACCTTGGAAAAGTCATGATTTATCTGGAATCTCCTCTCTGTGTGCCCATGCGTTTATCTCGGGAAACTCTGACCACAAAGATTATATTTTTAAAAATTTATTATTTACTTATTTTGGCTACACTGAGTCTTTGTTGTGACACACGGGATCTCCATTGCAGCGTGCAGGCTTTCTCTAGCTGTGGCTTGGACTCTCTAGTTATGGCATGCTGGCTTAGTTGCTCCCTGGCAAGTGGGATCTTAGTCCTCTGACCAAGAATCAAACCTGTGGCCCCTGCATTAGAAGGTAGATTCTTACCCATTGGACTGTCAGGGAAGAACCAAGACCAGCTTTTAAACAGAGTAGGTGACCTCCCAAATTTCATAAAAATCTGACAGGCAGAAGAATGATAGATAAATGCCTCCTGCACCCACCTTCCCCACCACCTGAAGCCCCACCACTAGGGCACCTGATCTTCCTAGTTAAACCCCTGGTTCCCAAGCTTTCTGAACATTAGAAGCACTTGGCTACAGTCATGAAATTAAAAGATGCTTGCTTCTTAGAAGAAAAGATATGACAAAACTAGACAACATATTAAAAAGCAGAGACATCACTTTGCAGACAAAGTTCCATATGGTCAAAGCTATGGTTTTTCTAGTAGTCTTGTATAAATGTGAGTTTGACCACAAAGAAAGCAGAGCACCAAAGAATTGATGATTTCAAATTGTGGCTTTGGAGAAGACTCTTGAGAGTGCCTTGGACCGCAAGGAGATCAAGCCAGTTAATCCTAAAGAAAATCCTGAATATTCATTGGAAGACTGATGCTGAAGCCAAAGCTCCAATACTTCGGCCATCTGATGCAAAGAGAAGACTCAGTGGAAAACACCTGATGCTGGGAAAGATTGAGGGCAAGAGTAGAAGGAGGTGACAGAGGATGAGATGGTTAAATGGCATCATAGACTCAATGGACATGAGTTTGAGCAAACTCTGGGAGATGATGGGGGACAGGGAATCCTAGCATGCTGCAGTCTATGGTGTCACAAAAAGTCAGACACAACTGAGAGACTGAACAACAACAAGAAGTACTGGGGAACTTTTAAAATTCCCAATCTTCAGGTCACCCCCTGTATCAATTAAATCAGAACATCTGGAGATGGGAGTCAGATGTCAGGAATTTTTAAAGGTCCCCACAATATAACAACATGTGGCAAAGTTGGAGACCCACTGGGCCAGGCGCTGCTCTTGGTGAGCACCGCACATAGTGCCAAGGACAAGGGACTCATCACTGCCTGCCTGCCCCCCGACCACTACTCCCACCCCCTCCCAGGTCCCAACACGATCCAGGTGCTCAGTTCTCTTCCCTCATGCCCAGAAAGGCTGCTCACAGCACAGTTTTCTCCCTCATCATGGAGCCGAGACCAGCTCTGAAAAAATGTTCCCTGGGCTGACTCCCTGGTTGTCTCTTTTCCCCCTCACCTGCAGCTTAGTTTTCAAACTAGATCAAGTATCAGAATCCCTTAGAGGGCTTATTAAAGCCAGGTTCCTGGGCCCCACCCTCCAGAGTTTCAGGTTCAGTGTGTCTTGGGCTGGGGCCTGAGGATTTACATATCTAAAAACTCCCAGAAGATACTGATGCTGCTGGTCATTGAAGGGTCACACATGGAGAATGATTGGTCAGAGGGAAAGAAACAAAATGGGTTCTCAAAAAAGTTAACAGAACAGTAGTTGGCAGAGGCTTGACACAGGAGACCCCCAGGGGTACTCAGAAAAAATGCAAAATGATTATTTAATAAATTAATTTTTATTGGAATATAGTTGCTTTGCAATATTGTCTTAGATTCTGCTATAAAGTGAATCAGTTATACGTATACATATATCCACTGTTTTTTAGAGTTCCTTCCCATGTAAGTCACCACAGATCATTGAGTAGACTTTCCAGAGCTCTACAGGAGACTTTATTTAGTCCTGTTTTATATATGCATGCATATGAGAGGTTGTTCAGTCATGTCTGACTCTTTGCAACCCTATGGACCATAGCCTGCCAGGCTCCTCTGTCCATGGGATTCTCTAGGCAAAAATCCTGGAGTGGATTGCCATTCCCTCCAGGAAATCTTTCTGACACAGGAATCAAACCCATGTCTCCTATGTCTCCTGCACTGGTAGGCGGACTCTTTACCACTAGCGCCACCTGGGAAGCTCATTTTATGCACAGTAGTGTGTATATGTCGATCCCAATCTCCCAATTCCTCCCACATCCACCATAAGTAATCATAGGCTTCTTCTCTGCTTTTGTGATGCTATTTCTGCTTTGCAATAAGTTTATCTGTACTATTTTTCTAGATTCCACGTAAGCAATGTTATACAATACAATACTTGTTTTTTTCTCTTTCTGACTTACTTCACTGTGTATGACAATCCATAGATTCATCTGTGTCTCCACAAATGGCATGTCATTCCTTTTTATGACTGAATAGGATCATCAAAAAAGCAAGAGTGTTCCAGAAAATCAGCTAATTCTGCTTTATTGACTATGCCAAAGCCCTTGACTGTGTGGATCACAACAAACTGTGGAAAATTTTTAAAGAGCTGGGAATACCAGACCACCTAACCTGCCTCTTGAGAAATCTGTATGCAGGTCAAAAAGCAATAGTTAGAGCTGGACATGGAAAAACAGACTGGTTCCAAACCAGGAAAGGAGTACATCAAGGCTGTATATTGTCACTCTGCTTCTTTAACTTAGATGCAGAGTACATCATGAGAAATGCTGTGTTGGATGAAACACAAGGTAGAATTAAGATTGCTGGGAGAAATATCTGCCTCAGATATGCAGATGACACCACCCTTTTGGCAGAAAGCAAAGAAGAACTAAAGAGCCTCTTGATGAAAGTGAAAGAGGAGAGTGAAAAAGTTGGCTTACAACTCAACATTCAGAAAACTAAGATCATGGCATCTGGTCCCATCACTTCATGGGAAATAAATGGGGAAACAAAGGAAACAGTGACAGACTTGATTTTTTGGACTCCAAAATCACTGCAGATGGTAACTACAGCCATGAAATTAAAAGGCTCTTGCTCCTTGGAAGAAAAGCTATGACCAACCTAGACAGCATATTAAAAAGCAAAGATATTACTTTGCCTACAAAAGTCTGTTGAGTCAAAGCTATGGTTTTTCCAGTAGTCATGTATGCATGTGAGAGTTGGACTATAAAGAAAGGAGAGCACAGAATTGATGCTTTTGAACTGTGGTGTTGGAGAAGATTCTTGAGAGGCCCTTGGACTACAAGGAGATCCAACCAGTTCATTCTAAAGGAGATCAGTCCTGAATATTCATTGGAAGGCCTGATGCTGAAGGTGAAGCTCCATTACTTTGGCCACCTGATGAGAATAACTGACTCATTTGAAAAGACCCTGATGCTGGGAAAGATTGAAGGCAGGAAGAGAAGGGGATGACAGAGGATGAGATGGTTGGATGGCATCATTGACTCAATAGACATGAGTTTGAGTAAGCTCCAGGAGTTGGTGATGGACAGGGAAGCCTGGTGTGCTGCGGTCCATGGGGCTGCAAAGTGTCAGACATGAATGAGCAACTGAACTGAACATACCACATCTTCTTTATCCATACCTCTATTGATGGACATTTAGTTTACTTCCATGCCCTGGCTATTGTAAGCAGTGCTTCTATAAAAATTGGGGTACATGTATCCTTTCAAATTATAGTTTTGTCCAAAAATATGCCCAGGAGTGGGATTGCTAGGTCATATGATAGCTCTATTTTTAGTTTTTTGAGAAAGAAATTGATCCTTAGTGATTAGAAACCTCATCTCTCCAGCTCCTTCAAAACTCATGAGAAGGAGAGACTGAAAGAGGGGCTGAGTGTGGGATGGCTGGTCAGAGCAGGTCTGATTTGGTCATAGTTCATGGCTCACTGTGATGTAACACAGAGAGGCATCCTTGCAGGGTGTGGGGGTCTGAATTTTAGATCCTTTTTGTCCAGAGGAAAATGTCCGTGCAACTGATCTTACAGGAAAAGAACTTGTATGAGGCAGGCAGTTCTTTAATTTCCTCTCTGAAGGCAGAGTCTCCCTTGTACCCTTAGTTGCATTTTCTGTCACTCAGAGAAGCAGCAATGAAATAGTGCTCAGAAAAATTACATTCCCAGCAATTTCAGAGCATGCCTGGATCATGAAGCATGCACATAATTGCTACTTCATAAAAGTTTGATAAATGAGACACAAAATATACAGTTACTGCCTCTGAACAGGGTAAGGGGCCTTATTCCAGGGGTCATTTTAGATAATGAAAACCACAACTAATGAGTTTGATTAAAGGATTCATTAATGGTAGTGAATGTTAAGAAACTAAAAACAAGCCTCTCATCCTCCTGGGGGCATTGAGCAAGCCACATCAGTTCAAAGCCTGACTGGCCATGGTTTCAAGGGAACTGGCTTCTGGACTCTGTTCTGGACCTCTGACCTTCCTGGATGACCTTGGGTAAGTCCCAGCCCCTTTTTCTGCCTCACTTTCTCCAGCAAGAGAGCAGAGAATCACATTTCCCGCTTAATTCTCAGATACTAGTTCTGGGCCTAGGAGGTAGTTGTGGTTTAGTTGTTAAGTGGTGTGTGACTCTTGCAATCCATGGACTGTAGCCTGCCAGGCTTCTCTATCAATGGGATTCTCCAGGCAAGAATACCGGAGTGGGTTGCCATTTCCTTCTCCAGAGGAATCTTCCTGACCCAGGAATTGAACCTGGGTCTCCTGTACTGCAGGCAGATGATTTACCAACTGAGCTATGAGGGAAGCCCTCTGGGCCTAGAGTTTGCAACAAAGCTGGTCCCTTGGGTTGGAGCCATAGAGGGCCTGCTGCCCACTGGACTGCTCAGGATCAAGTTGGTGACAATAATTGACTTTTCATCCAGATGTCTGGTTTCTCAACATAGTGGAGAGGAGAGCAGCAGGGAAATAGAAGCACTTCCATCTCAAATAACCATTTCAAACCCCATAATGATGAATAATGGTATGAATGCATGTGTGTATTTGAGCCTAGGTGGGAGTGTGTGAATGTGCATATGAATGTGTGTTTCATGAGTGTTTATGGTGAGTGTGCATGAGTATGTGAGAGTATGGATGTGTGTGTGTGTACCAGTTTTGAGGTGTCCTGACTTTTACCCTCTCTTAGTGGGCTTACCTCCTGCTGGTTTTTATCTCCTTGGACTATTCTCACAGTAACCCCAAGAGGCAGTTCAATGAGGCAAGCTGAAAGACTTGGAAACAACCTAAATATCCATTGGCAAGTGAATAGATAGACAAGATGTGGAACATATATACAATGGAATAGTACTTGGCCATAATAAAGAATGAAATGAACCTAGAGATTATCATACAAAGGTAAGTAAATCAAACAGAGAAAAATACCGTATGATGTATGTTACATACATGCATGCTAAGTTGCTTCAGTCATGTCCAACTCCTTGCGACCCTATGGACTGTAGCCCACCAGGTTCCTATGTTCATGGGATTTCCCAGACAAGAATACTGGAGTTGGTTGCCAGGCCCTCCTCCAGGGGATCTCTCAGACCCTAGATCGAACCTGCATCTCTTATGTCTTCTGAATTAGCAGGTGGGTTCTTTATCACTATTGCCACCTGGGAAGCCCATGATATACGGTACATATGATATATCAATACCATATGATAGCTCTTATATGTGGAATCTAAGGTATGAAACAAACAAACTTTTTTATGAAACCCAGACAGACTAACAGACATAAAAAACAAACTATGGTTACCAAAGAGGAAATAAGTAGGGAAAGGATAAATTAGAGTTTGTCCAATGAACACCCAGGACTGATCTCCTTTAGGATGGTTGGATCTCCTTGCAGTCCAAGGGACTCTCAAGAGTCTTCTCCAACACCACAGTTCAAAAGCATCAATTCTTCTGCACTCAGCTTTCTTTATAGTCCAACTCTCACATCCATACATGACTACTGGAAACGCAGGGAACTATATTCAATATCCTCTGATAAACCATAATGGAAAAGAATATGAAAAAGAACATATGTATATGTATAACTAAATCACTTTGCTGTACAGTAGAAATTAACACTATAAATCAAATATACTTCAGGAAAATTGAAAAAAAATAACGCAGGCTGAGGTGTGTGTGCAGCAATTTGTAATAGCCTTTCAAAGCAAATCGTTTGAAGCAGAGGACCACAGCATTATGAAAGCAACACAATGCCCAGTCTGTTCATATGTTGTTGATTCTGCTGAGGCAAAGCAAGGCCAGCTGTGGCCCAAAACTGAAGACCCTGTCAGCTGGAGCAAGTGGAACAGTTTTATGTTTACAAAAGTGCCAATTATTTCCAGGCCACAAACAGCTACATTATTAATGCTTAGCCAATAAAAGTTTTCATTAAAAAAAATGCCCAAGTATTTTATGAAGACCTGAATATACTGGACCTGAGTCCATTCAAGATTTAACTATGAGATGTAAACAGATGCTTTCAGCAGGATGAACTGAGGCTGAAGGCATCCTTACATCTGAACAACTGTTTGAAGACACTAGCAGTCTTCACCACCTCCAGGTTTTCAATAGGCCCTTCAGTTCAGTCACTCATTCATGTCTGACTCTTTGAGACTCCACAGACTGCAGCACACCAGGCTTTCCTGCCCATCACCAACTCCCGGAGCTTGCTCATGTCCATAGAGTCAGTGATGTCATCCAACCCCTCATTTTGTCGTCCCCTTATCCTCCTAGTTTTGAATGAAAACAGGCCCTTATCAAAGGAGAAATCACCATCTGAGACTGTGAATGGACAGGTTGTGTATGAATGTTCCATGAAAATGAGGAATGATGTCCATGGGCGGAGAGGATGAAGTGAAACCTCCTCGGTTCCAACTTCCAACTTGGTGTCTGGATGTAGCAGATGCACAAAAGCTTTTATAAATTAAGTGGACACATGACTAGATGAATCAATCAATTGAATACTGTTAAGGAAGAAAAACAATGTCATCCTGGTTTATGGAATACTTTGATTAAAATAAGTCTTGCCACATGATGCTTTTATTCTTAAGCCTGCATGATCCCAGAAATGATAAGTTTTTCCAGAAGACATTCTAAGAACAAAATAATGATTTTCAAGTACCAATGTCTTTGCTGCCAAAGGGATCAAATGCTGTTAATAAGTCTGATGTGAATATAGTGCTTTCCACTGCACAGTGACTGCTTGTTGTAAAGATATCTAAAACATTTTGATACAATTCAACTACTTTTTGTTGAGCAACAAGTGTGCTGGGGGCTCAGCAGCCATAATACCAAGCAGAAAGACAAGATCCATACCTTACTGTAGAGCTCCATGGGGCCTTACTCAGAACCTATTAACACACAATCTTTGTAATCTGGGAGATCTGCACTTCAGGGCACAGGTTCATCACTTTAAGATAGAAGGTAGATTGCTAGAGACAAGCAGAGTGATACTGACAAGAAATGGTATCATACATTAAAAGGAAGGAGAAGTGAGTCAATGGAGAAATCTCTAAGATGTATTAGTGCAAAAGGCAAGGTAGAGAAAATGTGTAGTATGCTACCAATATCTATAAAAGGAGGATTTATAAACACACAAAACAGATTTTCTTATATTAAGAGCTAGCTATCCTTAAATATACCCTGCTTTAGAGATTTAATTTTGAAACCATGTAAATATTTTACATAAGTATGAAATAAAATTGAATTTTAGAAAAGCAATCCCTTAAAATTAAAATGAAATAAATGAATCTAACTCTGTACTCAGTTGTTAGCATAACCACACAGAGAAGGATTATTCCCTGTGATTTTAAAACACAGCAATTTGACTTTACATCCATCCCTAGTGAAACATATCTTAAGGACAAAAAGAACTGCAGAAGATTTTTGTTGCTATTCTCAGACTGTTGTGTATGTGTTGTGCAGTAGAGCAAATGAGTCATGATCTGGTGACTTTGAGAAATACTATTTGCAATATGAGAGGGAAAAATATATACATGTAAGATCAATGAGGTTCAAAACTCACTACTGGACACTTTTTTGCACTCCAGTGAGAAGAGATCCAGCTCCACCCACCATAACACCGATGCAAGCTTCCCTAACCAGGAAACCTTAACAAGGCACTCATCCAACCCAATCCATAGGGAGGAACCTCCACAATAAAGAGGAACCACAAACTTCCAGCATACAGAAAGGCCACCTCAAACACAGCAATCTAAATAATATGAAAAGGCAGAGAAATATTCAGCAGGTAAAGGAACATGATAAATGCCAACCAAACCAAACAAAAGAAGAGGAGGTAAGGAGTCTACCTGAAAAAGAATTCAGAATAATTATAGTAAAAATGATCCAAAATCTTGAAAACAAAATGGAGTTACAGATAAATAGTCTGGAGACAAGGATTGAGAAGATGCAAGAAATGTTTAACAAGAACCTAGAAGAAATAAAAAGAGCCAATCAATAATGAATAATGCAATAACTGAGATCAAAAACACTCTGGAGGGACCCAACAGAAGAATAACTGAGGCAGAAGATAGGATAAGTGAGGTGGAAGATAGAGTGGTGGAAATAAATGAAGCAGAGAGGAAAAAAGAAAAAAGAATCAAAAGAAATGAGGACAACCTCTGAGACCTCTGGGACGATGGATGTCAAATGCCCCAACATTCAAAACATCAGAGTCTCAGAAGAAGAAGACAAAAAGAAAGGCCATGAGAATATACTTGAGGAGATAATAGTTGAAAACTTTCCTAAAATTGAGAAGGAAATAGCCACCCAAGTCCAAGAAACCCAGAGAATCCCAAACAGGAAAAACCCAAGATGAAACACCCCAAGACACATACTAATCGAATTAATGAAGATCAAACACAAAGAACAAATTTATTTTTTTATTGTAACAAATTCAAGAAAGACTTTTTTGTTTACATTATTGTGTTGGTTTTGCCATACATTGACATGAATCCGCCATGGGTATACACGTGTTCCCCTTCCAGAACCCCCCTCCCACCTCCCTCCAGATTCCATCCCTCTGTGTCATCCCGGTGCAACAGCCCTGAGCACCCTGTATCATGCATCAAACCTGGGCTGGCGATTCATTTCACATATGATAAGTTACATGTTTCAACACCATTCTCCTATATCATCCCACCCTTGCCCTCTCCCATAGAATCCAAAAGACTGTTCTATACATCTGTGTACCCCCATAAAAAAATAAGTAAATAAAAATAAAAATGACTAAGCCAATAAAAACCCAAACGGGCACACACAAAAAAATTATAGCAGCAAGGGAAAAACAACAAATAACACACAAGGGGATTCCCATAAGGATAACAGCTGATCTTTCAACAGAAACTCTTCAGGCCAGAAAGGAATGGCAGGACATATTTAAAGTGATGAAAGAGAAAAACCTACAACCTAGATTACTGTACCCAGCAAGGATCTCATTCAAATATGAAGGAGAAATCAAAAGCTTTACAGATAAGCAAAAGCTCAGAGAATTCAGCACCACCAAATCAGCTCTTCAACAAATGCTAAAGGATCTTCTCTAGACAGGAAACACAGAAAAGGTGTATAAACTTGAACCCAAAACAACAAAGTAAATGGGAATGGTATCATACTTAACAATAATTATCTTAAATGTAAATTGGTTGAATGCCCCAACCAAAAGACAAAGACTGGCTGAATGGATATAAAAACAAGACCCCTATATACGCTGTCTATAAGAGACCCACCTCAAAACAAGGGACACATACAGACTGAAAGTGAAGGGCTGGAAAAAGATATTTCATGCAAATAGAGACCAAAAAAAAAAGAAAAGCAGGAGTAGCAATACTCATACCAGATAAAGTAAACTTTGAAATAAAGGCCATGAAAAGAGAGAGAAAGATAATGATCAAAGGATCAATCCAAGAAGATGTAACAATTATAAATATATATACACCCAACATAGGAGCACCGCAATATGTAAGGCAAATGCTAACAAGTATTAAAGGGGAAATTAACAATGATAATAGTAGTAGGAGACTTTAATACCTCACTCACACCTATGGATAGATCAACTAAATGGAAAATTAGCAAAGAAACACAAACTTTAAAAGATATAAGGGACCAGTCAGACCTAATTGATATCTGTAGGACATTTCACCCCAAAACAATGAATTTCACCTTTTTCTCAAGTGCACACGAAACCTTCTCCAGGATAGATCACATCCTGGGCCCTGATAAGTTCAAAAAAATTGAAATCATTCCAAGAATCTTTTCTGATCACAATGCGGTAAGGTTAGATGTCAACCACAGGGAAAAAACTATTAAAAATACAAACATATGGAGGCTAAACCACATGCTTCAAATAACCAACAAATCACAGAAAATATTTTTTAAAAAGAAATCAAAATATGCATAGAATTGAATGAAAATGAAAACACAACAACCCAAAATGTATGGGATTCAGTAAAAGCAGTGCTAAGGGAAAGGTTCATAGAAATACAAGCTTATCTCAAGAAACAAGAGAAAAATCAAATATATTACCTAACTCTACACCTAAAGGAACTAGAAAAAGAAGAAATGAAGAACTGCAGAGTTAGTAGAAGGAAAAAAATTATAAAAATGAGGGCAGAAATAAATGAAAAAGAAACAAAGGAGACCATAGCAAAAAAATCAACAAAGCTAAAGCTGGTTCTTTGAGAAGATACATCAAATGGACAAACCATTAGTCAGACTATCAAGAAAAAAGGGAGAAGAATCAAATCAACAAAATTAGAAATGAAAATGGAGAGCTCAAAACAGACAACACAGAAATACAAAGGATCATAAGAGACTACTATCAGCAACTATATGCCAATAAAATGGACAACTTGAAAGAAATGGACGAATTCTTAGAAAAGTATAATTTTCCAAAACTGAATCAGGAAGAAATAGAAAATCTTAACAGACCCATCACAGGCACAGAAATCTTCCAACAAACAGAAGCCCAGGACCAACAGCTTCACGGCCGAATTCTACCAAAAATTTAGAGAAGAGCTAACACTTATCCTACTCAAACTCTTCCACAAAATTGCAGAGGAAGGTAAACTTCCAAACTCATTCTAAGAGGCCACCATCACCCTAATACCAAAACCAGACAAAGATGCCACAAAAAAAGAAAACTACAGGCCAGTATCACTGATGAGCATAGATGAAAAAATCTTTAACAAAATTCTAGCAAACAGAATCCAACAACATATTAAAAAGATCATACATCATAACCAAGTGGGCTTTACCCCAGGGATGCAAGGATTCTTCAATATTCATAAATCAATGTGATACACCACATTAACAAATTGAAAGATAAAAGCCATATGATTATCTCAATAGATGCAGATAAAGCCTTTGAAATCCATTTATGATAAAAGGAAAAAGCCTCCAGAAAGCAGGAATAGAAGGAACATACCTCAACATAATAAATGCTATATATGACAAACCCACAGCAAACATTCTCCTCAATGGAGAAAAACTGAAAGCATTTCCCCTGAAGTCAGGAACAAGACAAGAGTGCCCACTCTCACCACTACTATTCAACATAGTTTTGGAAGTTTTGGCCAGAGCAATAGGGAAGAAAAGAAATAAAAGTACTCCAGATTGGAAAAGAAGAAGTAAAACTCTCACTGCTTGCAGATGACATGATCCTCTACACAGAAAAGCCTAAAGACTCCAACAGAAAATTATTAGGGCTAATCAATGAATATAGTAAAGTTTCAGGATATAAAATTAACACACAGAAATCCCTTGCATTCCTGTACACTAGCAATGAGAAAACAGAAAGAGAAATTAAGGAAACAATTCCATTAACCACTGCAATGGAAAGAGTAAAATACTTAGGAATAAATCTACCTAAAGAAACAAAAGACCTATATATAGAAAACTATAAAACACTGGTGAAAGAAATCAAAGAGGACACAAATAGATGGAGAAATATACCATGTCCATGGATCGGAAGAATGAATATAGTGAAAATGAGTATACTACCCAAAGCAATCTATAGATTCAACGCAATTCCTATCAAGCTACCAGACGTCTTTTTCAGAGAATTAGAACAAATAATTTCACAATTTGTATGGAAATACAAAAAACCTCGAATAGCCAAAGCAATCTTGAGAAAGAAGAATGAAACTAGAGGAATCAACCTGCCTGATTTCAGACTATACAAAGCTATCCTATACTGTAGTCATCAAGACAGTATGGTACTGGCACAAAGACAGAAATATAGATCAATGGAACAAAATAGAAAGCCCAGAGATAAATCCACGCACCTATGGACAGCTTATCTTCAACAAAGGAGGCAAGAATATACAATGGAGAAAAGAAAATCTCTTTAACAAGTGGTGCTGGGAAAACTGGTCAACCACCTGTAAAAGAATGAAACTAGAACTCTTTCTAACACCACACACAAAAATAAACTCAAAATGGATTAAAGATCTAAATGCAAGACCAGAAAAATAAAACCCCTAGAGGAAATCATAGGAAAAACACTCTCTGACATAAATCACAGCAGGATCCTCTACGACCCACCTCCCAGAGTAATGGAAATAAAAGCAAAAATAAACAAATGAGACCTAATTAAAATTAAAAGCTTCTGCACAACAAAGGAAACTATAAGCAAGGTGAAAAAACAGCCTTCAGAATGGGAGAAAATAATAGCAAATGAAGCAATGGACAAACAATTAATCTCAAAAATATACTAGCAACTCCTGCAGCTCAATTCTAGAAAAGTAAACGACCCAATCAAAAAAATGGGCCAAAAAACTAAACAGATATTTCTCCAAAGAAGACATACAGATGTCTAATAAACACATAAAAAGATGCTCAACATCACTCATTATCAGAGAAATGCAAATCAAAACCACAGTGAGGTACCATTATACACAAGTCAGAATGGCTGCCATCCAAAAGTCTACAAGCAATAATGCTGGAGAGGATGTGGAGAAAAGGGAACCCTCTTACACTGTTGCTGGGAATGCAAACTAGTACAGCCACTATGGAGAACAGTGTGGAGTTTCCTTAAAAAACTGGAAATAGAACTGCCATATGACCCAGCAATCCCACTGCTGGGCATACACACCAAGGAAAGCAGAGTTGAAAGAGACACGTGTACCCCAATGTTCATTGCAGCAGTGTTTATAATAGCCAAGACATGGAAGCAATCTAGATGTCCATCAATAGACGAATGGATAAGAAAGCTGTGGTACATATACACAATGGAATATTACTCAGCTATTAAAAAGAATGCATTTGAATCAGTGCTAATAAGGTGGATGAAACTAGAACCTATTATACAGAGTGAAGTAAGTCAGAAAGAAAAACACCAATACAGTATATTAATGCATTTATATAGAATTAAGAAAGATGGTAACAATGACCCTATATGCAAGACAGCAAAAGAGACACAGACATAAAGAACAAACTTTTGGACTCTGTGGGAGAAGGCAAGGGTGAGATGATTTGAGAGAATAGCACTGAAACATGTATATTGCCATATGTGAAATAGATCACCAGTCCAGGTTCAATGCATGCTCAGGGCTGGTGCACTGGGATGACCGTGAAGGATGGGATGGGGAGGGAGGTGGGATGGGGGTTCAGGATGGGGAACACATGTACATCCATGGTTGATTCATGTCAATGTATGACAAAAACCACTACAATATTGTAAAGTAATTAGCCTCCAATTAAAATTAATTAATTAATTTTATTTTTTTAGTTTATTTATTTTTCTTTACATTATCGTGTTGGTTTTGCCATACATTGACATGATTCTGCCATGGGTATACATTTGTTCCCCTTCATTTAAAAAAAAAAGATTAATGAGGTTAAGTAAAGTTCCATAGTCCTAAAACTGAATTGGTAGCTGCAGTATTAACTTCCAGTATATCTTAAATATATATACATGCATATGCATTTTTTCCTATATGAATTCTTTACTATCTGAGCCACTAGGGAAGTCCAAGAATCCTTGGAGAAATGCTCGATTAAATGTCTGGGGCAGAGATTTCATAAGATAAGTCTACTACATCTTAAGGGAAATTATGTAAGCCTCAAAGGGTCAGGTCAAAAGAACTCAGGAGCAAACTCAGAAAGGCTCCAGCTGGCCAAGGGGAGGCAATTTGAACTTCGATAATGATAATAACTGGAATAGATTTCATCATCAGATACATTTTAATCCACAAGTTCATAAAAATCAAAAATAAACTAGTCATCAATGGAAGATACAAATGAAAAACTATTATCTTAAAAACTGGGGGAAACAATCAAGCATTGATCTGTTTTACTTAAATGAACTATCCCTTGGGTAACTGTAGAGTTGACAAAGAGAAGCATCTATTTACAGACATTTCCAGCTAATAAACAAAGATCTCATCATCAAATTTGTGTATCAATATTTTGCCACTATCAATGAGTTACTGGTGTAAGCAGTGAGTGTCACTGTCCCAGAGAGACGGTCAAGCACTGCATACTTCCTGATAAAACACAGTACCACCTGTGAAGTGGTCCTATAAGCCAAACTTGAATATATCAAGCCTTTAGATCTAACTTCCAATTTACAAGAAATATAGGCAACAGAGGAACCATTAAACTGGACCACACAAATACAATCAGCAAAATTCAAAATGTGATAAACTTTTGAAGACAAAAGATCCAGACCAGACTTTCTCACAAATAAATCACAAGAGAAAACATTTATAAGGAAATCTGTAGATTAAAAGAGACTTAAAAATTTATGTCAATGCATCACTTACTTCAATCTTGATGCAAACAAAGTATTAAAGATATATATGAAGCATTCAGGGAAATTTGAACACATATTGGTCATTTGATGAAGTCAAGGAATTATTGCTAATTTTTTTATGAGAAAATGGTGCTGTGTCTATGTGTTTTTTAGTCCTTATCCTACAGAGGTATAACCTGAAATATTTAGCAAGGAAATGATACAATAGCTGGAGTTCACTCTAAAATAACCTGGAGCAGGATGGGAAGGAAGTGGGTAGAGAGGACAAAGAAAAAAAGGTGAGCTCTGAATTGATAACTATTGAAGCTGGGTGCTGGATAAATGGGAGCTCATTATACTATGTTCTCTACTTCTGTATATGTTTGAGATTTTCCATAATGAAAAATACAAGAAAAAATGCAACCGACAGCCTCATAGTGAAGAGAAACAAAAAGATAAATAAAACAACAAAAAAAGCAATAAGCAGTAAGCAGTGTCTAAGAAGGCAGAAGCATGGAATAGACTGTAAAGAGCCTTCTCAATAAAAGAAGGAAGCAGAAAACCCATATAAGTTCCACCCACCTGAAAAATTGCATTCAGGGAGGACTTTACCCTAATAATGGCCATAAATGGAGCTTCATCAAATTTTTTAATTAATTTATTTATTTTAATTAGAGGCTAATTACTTTACAATATTGAGGTGGCTTTTGCCATACATTGATATGAATCAGCTACAGGTGTACATGTGTTCCCCCATCCCAAACCTCCCCTCCCACCTTCCTCTCCATCCCAATCATTTTTATTTATTATAAAAATGCCACATATATATGTGTAGCATATACATATATACATAGCATATATATATGTGGTATATATATGTGTGTATGTGTATATATACATATACATATATGCACATTATATATGTGTGTATATATTATACATATATAATATATATATAATGAGAGCTCCCTGATGATGTCATTTTTCCTCTTATTTCATAGATGAGAATGCTGAGTCTCAGCTGTGTACATGACATCCAAGGCTGCTCAGTTGATCGGGGCTGGAGCTGGGACCACTGACCGGAGTTCACCTCCCCTGCAGAGAGCTTGAGTTTCCGCCTCTCCACACTGGCTCCGGTCTGGGAAGGACACCAGTGTCCCTTGATGGACCCAGAAAGTCTCTCCCTTGGAGAAGTGACATCCTGCTCCCCGAAATAGCATACCCTTCCTGAAATAAGCAAACCTCCCACAATCCACTGACTCTCACACCCGCAGGAAACCCCTTCTTCATTCAGTGTGCCATTGCTGTCCAATTTCACCTAATCACATTATTACTGTTGAAGGATGTTTTCATTAGCGTGTGAGGCTTTGTGGGCTCATTAGACAGAAATACTCACTTTCAGGTGGCAGCTGTCAGCTCCTAAGGAGGGTGGCTGCAGTTCAACACACTTCACGCAGTGCCATGGGGCCTCGTTTCTGTTGTGGCAGGTGTGAGATGCCATGTCCTCGAAGTCCCTCCTCTGGCCTTCACTCTGTGGGAAGAAAGGCTTCCCTTGGTTTTGTGGACATTGGAGCTGGAGAATTTGCAGTAAAGGCAGCTAAACTGATTCAGTTCCTTGATGCAGAGTGAAAAGCAAAGCCATCCACTGAGAAGGTTGGTGATGCTGTGTCACCCTACATGCCCAGGAACACACAGAGGTCCATCCCATCAGGTCAGGAGGTAGGGGGCTTATGTGGCCCTCTGAGCCAGTCCCTTCATCCTCTAGACTTCACCACTTCCATCTCAAAGATACAAGTGGCAACGCCCACCAAACCTAGCTCTGTGGGAACAGAGAAAACCATGAGGGTGACCTGGGATCGCTGATGTCACCACCAACACGGGTATCTTGGATCAGCCAGCTCTTGCAGCAGGGACTCCAGTAATATCAGCCTGCAAGCGCCAGCTGCCTACTGGGCATGTGCTGCCCACAGCTCAACCTCACAGAGACCCTATACAGAAGGCAGCACTGTTATCTCCATTACAGATGACCACACTGAGACACAGAAGGGAAATAAATTTTTCAGTCACCCCACGAGTGGGTGGCAGAGCTAGGGTTAGACTCCCAAGTCTTGCTGATGTCAAAGCCATGCCCTTAACCTCCTGCTACTCTGACTTTGTCCCTTTGAATCCTAGAACAGGGGTAACATGTCCTAAATGCCTAATCAACACTTTAAATGAATGAATGAAAGAATGAATGATTAGTAACCCCCAGAGGGAATGATGTTCATGCTGGTGGGGAAAAGATTGTTCAGCCCAGTGCACTGAAATTGTGTCTTGGGTACTGCTGTGTTGGAGGTGCCCAGGGTTTTGTAAATAGCATGTTTTTGCCTATAATGGCAATAATACATGTTTGCAGTAGAAAATTAGGGAAGTGCAGAGAAGTGTAAAGAAGAAAATAAAACTCATCCATAATCCACCCCTGGAAAGGTAAGTACTGTTGACATTTGGGCATATTTCACTCCAGGAAAAGGGAGAATCTTAAACAGTGCAAGGCCTGAGGCAGCCCTTGTGGTCTCCACATTTGTACCAATAACACTCAAGTCAAGGAGTTCAGTAGAATTCCAAGGGCCCCATCCCCCTGACAGCAATAATAATAATAAGCATTTCTATAGCACTTACCATGTTTCAGATATTACTGTAAACATTTCTCATATTAACTCATCTAACAGCAGGAGAAAGAGCCATTTTATAGGGTAAACTTCGAGATTTTACAGCATCATAAAATTCAGCCAATAACACCTCTCTTTCCTTCCCCTGCCACTCACAAGGAAAAAACATCTTTTCCAGGTAATAAATGAGTAGTGACTTCTTAAGCATCTGCTTTTAGCAAAAAAGCACTGGGCAATGCTCCTGATAAAAAGAGTCTCTTGTCCCTGCAGACTCTCACTGGGTCATAAAGGAAATGGCACGAGCCCACTGAGCACTGCTAAACCATCACTTTAGACTGGAAGCATCAGCAATATCTGGGAACTTGTTAGAAATGGAAATTCTTAAGCCCCATCTCAGACATATTAAGTCAGAAACATTGAGTTGGGACCCAGCTGGCTGTGACTGAACATGCCCTCTGAGTGATGTGACACATGCTAAGTTTGGGAACCTACACTTTAAATATCCTAGTCCTGGGATTAAAGGGTTGATGCCAAGCACACTTGATGTCCAACTGAAGGGGTAAAAGCCACTGTGGGGCTGGAGCAAGCAAGGTAGCCTTTCCCGAGGAGGCAATTCTTACCTAGAGCTCAAAGTCGTTCCCTTTGGAAGAGGGAAAAGTGGTGCGGCAGAGGTGAGGGAGCATTGGTTGGGCTTTCAGACTCAGACAAGAGATGGACGCCTCATCTTGCTGCATCTGGAGCAGCCCAGCCAGATGTAAGGGAAGCATTCATTCCCTCACCTTCAGATTTCAGCCCTGTCATTACCAGTCAATAGATGTCAATGGTGATTACTGTGAAGAGGCAGGGAAATGCCGACTGGGCAAAAGGGAGTGAGAGGTATCGGTAGCGAGGAATCCAGAGCAGGTGGGGAGGTGAGTCCTGGAGCACGGGCAGGCCATCACTGATCGTCCTGTCCCTGGGGTCACTCCACATGTCTTCGGTTATCACCAGCCCCCAGTACCCCAGAGCCCCCAGATATGGCACCCAAGGACCAGAGCACAAGAGGCAGGCTACCCATCAACCCACAGCAGTGTATCCACAGAGGATCTGTCAGATGGACAGGCGTAGACTTGGGTAGGGCATGGGGGGAACTCACAAAACAGGCCCACACAGGCCTTGCTGGTTTCCCTCAGATTCATTACTTCCTCTTCCCTGACTCTGCTCTGTGGGACAGAGGGGCCGACCCCTTAGGCCGCAATTCCCAGGCTCCGAGATCTGCTCACTTCCAAGTGGCTTAGCTCATGAGCAAGGCAGGAGGAAGAGAGAAGCCTGGTGTTTATCCCCTGCTGTCTCTGCTGCAGGGGAGTGGCCAGCCATAATTATGGTCTCAGCACCCGTGCAGCCTCATCATGGGCTGGCAAGCTTCTTCCTTGTGTCCCCACCCCCACCTCACCAGTACCTGCAGCCAATGATATAACCATATCAAATTTGCCCCACCAGACTGCATGGTGTGAGCTCTCATTCTCCCTTGGACCATCTGACCCAGTGCCCACACATGCTGGCCACCTCTGAAATCCATCCTCCCGTGTTCAGAGCCCTCCTGAGGCTCTCAGTTCCACAAAGGCCCAGATTCCTTGGCAGGACCCAGACCTCCTCCTCCCATCTGCTCCAGCTTTGTCTCATACACTCCTCTGGCCAAAGAGAAAATCTTGCCAGTCTAAGGCACATCTTGTGCCTTAGTCCTAGTCCATCCAGGTGTCTTATCCCAGCCACTTCACCTTAACTGTATTGACTTATCAGAACCTTTTCCTTCCTTCCATGTGAATGCCCCCTCCATCAGAAAGCACACCCCGCCCCCACCCTGCTTATACACCCTCTCCTCTGATCTTAAGGTCTCTTCTGCCCCTCCCTTGATCTATCTCACCTACAACATTTGAACATCTGTGAGGGATTCACCCAGTCCTAGTCCCCAGCTCTGTAAGGACAGGACCAATATATTCCAAGCCTTTTTCCTCACAGCATCTGGCACAGAACCTCCCATGGACCAGAGCCCTGATAGCCTACAGCCTTGACACCTCTCCCATCCAGTAGTCTTTCTAAAATTATCATTTCAGCTGCCTGGACCTCCTGTGAACTCTGCCATAGCCCTCCTGCCCCTAGGGGAGAGTCTGCGCTTCTCTGTGTGCCCTAAAGATCCACTTCGATATGATGAGGGCTGCGGTAGGTGCCCCAGACCAGCTACTGACTGGGCAGTTTTCCTCTGTCTAACCTGGTCCCCCCTACCTGCTCCCCATTCCTGCTCAGCACTGGACACTTAGCAGGAAAACAGTCAGACCCCCACCTCCCTCAGCCCAACAGCTCAGCAATAGGCTCATGCCCTGAAGATTAGAGCATGGAGAGTGAAAAACGAAGCCTTGGTGGAGCAACTCAGGCATACTAGAAGCATCTGTGCTTTGGAAAAATTTCCTGCAGTTTGACCCTCTGGAATTCTGATCCCTTGCTCCATCTCCCCATGGGTTGCCCAGCCCTGAGGGCTGAGGTCCTGGAGCACCAAATAGAAGCTTGAAGGTGTGATGGAAATGGAAAGGCGTGGGAGATTCAGCTCCCAGGAAGTCAGAAGTATCTCTTCAGCAGAAACCTCAATGTAGGTCACCAAATAGTTAGGGAGTGGCTATACACCAGGACCTAGAAGAACCAAGATGTTGGGATTTTAAGAACACTGTCTCTTCAGCTATGCATCCTCTGGTCTTTGCATAGTGACTGTGCCTGCAAAGACTGGGACAATCAAAGGGGAAAGGCAGGAAAAGAGGGAGGAGGAAGCAGAGTTCCTGTGTGTGCCAGCATCTGGGATCCAGAGACGGACAGGGAAGTTTCCTGGCCCTGCAAGACCTGAAGCATCCTGATTGCTCAGACACGACAGTCCTTGAGATGGTCTCTCTCCCAACTTGTTGCTTGGTTCTTGAGAACAGGCCCTCCTGTCGATTCTTCTCAAGTGGGGCCATGAGTGCCTCTTGGCATCATGAGGCCACCTAAGAGAGACCCAAAGAAATATAAAAGCAGCCAAGTGTGAGGTCTTGACAGCCAGGGCTCTTGTACCCCAAGATGGAAGGGAAGGTACTCACACAGCAGATACAGCAACATCCCAGGTGGCTTCCTGGAGGAGGAAGACATGGAGCAGAGACTGGAAGCATAGGATGGGTTTATCTGAATGAAGAGGAAGGAACAGGAGCATGTGAACAAGCAGACAGGGCAGGAATACACATATGAGCAACATGAGATGCAGAGTGAGAAGTTAGGCAACGAATATGCCAAGCGGAGCTTTCTTATGAAAGTCACTCAGTCATGTCTGACTCTTCACAACCCCATGGACTGTAGCCTGCCAGGCTTCCCTGTCCATGGAATTCTCCAGACAAAGAATACTGGAGAGGGTAGCTGTTCCCTTCTCCACAGGATTTCCTGACCTAGGGATCAAACCCAGGACTCGGGCATTGCAGGCAATTTCTTTACTGTCTAAGCCACCAGGGAAGCCCAAGAATACTAGAGAGGGTAGCCTGTCCCTTCTCCAGGGGATCTTCCTGACCAAGGAATTGAACTGGGATCTCCTTCATTGCAGGCGGATTCTTAACCAGCTGAGTTACCAGGGAGCTTCCTTATAGAAAAGCATTAGTGTGCACGTGTGTATATATATAATAGATGCTTAAGCAACAGGGACCTACTATATAGCACAGAGAACTACATTCAATATTTTAAAATAACCTATAATGGAAAAGGATCTGAAAAAGAATATACTGAATCACTTTGCTATACACCTGAAATTAACGTAACATTGCAAATCAACTATACTTCCTTCAATGAATTTAAAAAATAATAATAAAACATAAAATTAAAAAAATAGTTTTCTATATATAAGTCTTTTGTGTCTTTAGGTAGAAATACTCCTAAGTATTTTATTCTTTTTGTTTCAATGGTGAATGGAATTGTTTCCTTAATTTCGCTTTCTATTTTCTCATTGTTAGTGTATAGGAATGCCAGGGATTTCTGTGTGTTGATTTTGTATCCTGAAATTTTACTATATTCACTGATTAGCTCTAGTAATTTTCTGGTAGAGTCTTTAGGGTTTTCTATGTAGAGGATCATGTCATCTGCAAACAGAGAGAGTCTTACTTCTTCTTTTCCAATCTGGATCCCTTTGATTTCTTTATCTGCTCTGATTGCTGTGGCCAAGACTTCCAAAACTATGTTGAATAGTAGTGGTGAGAGTGGGCACCCTTGTCTTGTTCCTGACTTCAGGGGAAATGCTTTCAGTTTTTCACCATTGAGGATAATGTCTGCTGTGGGCTTGTCATATATAGCTTTTATTATGTTGAGGTATGTTCCTTCTATTCCTGCTTTTTGGAGGGTTTTTATCATAAATGGATGTTGAATTTTGTCAAAGGCTTTCTCTGCTTCTATTGAGATAATCATGTGGTTTTTAGTTTTTAATTTGTTAATGTGGTGTATTACATTGATTGATTTGCAAATATTGAAGAATCCTTGCATCCCTGGGATAAAGCCTACTTGATCATGATGTATGATCTTTTTAATGTGTTGTTGGATTCTATTTGCTAGAATTTTGTTAAGGATTTTTGCATCTATGTTCATCAGTGATATTGGCCTGTAGTTTTCTTTTTTTGCGGCATCTTTGTCGGGTTTTGGTATTAGGGTGATGGTGGCCTCATAGAATGAGTTTGGAAGTTTACCTTCCTCTGCAATTTTGTGGAAGAGTTTGAGTAGAATAGGTGTTAGCTCTTCTCTAAATTTTTGGTAGAATTCAGCTGTGAAGCCATCTGGTCCTGGGCTTTTGTTTGTTGGAAGATTTCTGATTACAGTTTCAATTTCTGTGCTTGTGATGGGTCTATTAATATTATTTATCTCTTCCTGGTTTAGTCTTGGAAAGTTGTACTTTTCTAGGAATTTGTCCATTCCATCCAGGTTGTCCAGTTTATTTGCATATAGATGCTGATAATAGTCTCTTATGATCCTTTGTATTTCTGTGTTATCTGTTGTGATCACTGATGAAAGAAATCAAAGAGGACACAAATAGATGGAGAAATATACCGTGTTCATGGATTGCAAGAATCAATATAGTGAAAATGAGTGTACTACCCAAAGCAATCTATAGATTCAATGCAATTCCTATCAAGCTACCAGAGGTCTTTTTCAGAGAATTAGAACAAATAATTTCACAATTTGTATGGAAATACAAAAAACCTCTTATAGCCAAAGCAATCTTGAGAAAGAAGAATGGAACTGGAGGAATCAACCTACCTGACTTTAGGCTATACTACAAATCCACAGTCATTAAGACAGTATGATACTGGCACAAAGACAGAAATACAGATCAATGGAACAAAATAGAAAGCCCAGATAAAATCCACGCATCTATGGACACCTTATCTTTGACAAAGGAGGCAAAAATATACAATGGAGAAAAGACAATCTCTTTAACAAGTGGTGTTGGAAAAACTGGACAGCCACTTGTAAAAGAATGAAACTAGAACACTTTCTAACACCATACACAAAAATAAACTCAAAATGAATCAAAGATCTAAGCATAAGACCAGAAACTATAAAACTCCTAGAGGATAACATAGGCAAAACACTCTCCTACATAAACCAAAGTGGGATCCTCTATGACCCACCTCCCAGAATATCGGAAATAAAAGCACGAATAAACAAATGGGACCTAATTAAAATTAAAAGCTTCTGCACAACAAAGGAAACTATAAGCAAGGTGAAAAGACAGCCTTCAGAATGGGAGAAAATAATAGCCAATGAAGCAACGGACAAACAGTTAATCTCAAAAATATCCAAGCAACTCCTGTAGCTCCATTCCAGGAAAATAAATGACCCAATCAAAAAGTGGGCCAAAGAACTAAACAGATATTTCTCCAAAGAAGACATAAAAATGGCTAACAAACACATGAAAAGATGCTCAACATCACTCATTATCAGAGAAATGTAAATCAAAACCACAATGAGGTACCACTTTACACCAGTCAGAATGGCTGCCATCCAAAAATCTACAAGCAATAAATGCTGGAGAGGATGTGTAGAAAAGGGAACTCTCTTACACTGTTGGTGGGAATGCAAACTAGTACAGCCACTATGGAAAACAGTGTGGAGATTCCTTAAAAAACTGCAAATAGACCTACCATATGACCCAGCAATCCCACTGCTGGGCATACACACCGAGGAAACCAGCATTGAAAGAGACACGTGTACCCCAGTGTTCATCGCCACATTGTTTACAATAGCCAGGACATGGAAGCAACCTAGATGCCCATCAACTGACGAATGGATAAGAAAGCTGTGGTACATATACACAATGGAATATTACTCAGCATTAAAAAAAATTCATTTGTATCAGTTCTACTCAGGTGGATGGAACTGGAGCCTATTATCCAAAGTGAAGTAAGCCAGAAGGTAAAACAACAATACAGTATACTAACGCATATATATGGAATTTAATAATGAGAACCCTGCATGCGAGACAGCAAAAGAAATGCAGATGTATAGAACAGACTTGTGGACTCTGTGGAAGAGGGCAAGGGTGGGATGATATGGGAGAATGGCATTGAAACATGTTAATTATCATATGTGAACTCAATCGCCAGCCCAGGGCTGATGCTCGGGGCTGGTGCACCAAGATGATCCAGGGGGAGGGAATCGGGAGGGAGGAAGGAGGGGGGTTCTAGAAGGGGAGCATATGTACACCCATGGCGGTTTCATGTCAGTGTATGGCAAAACCAACACAATAAAGAAAATTTAAATAAATAAATAAATAATTCAAAAAATATAATAATTTGTTAAAAGTGTTAGTACCTATACAGTTGTTAACAGAAACTGACCGTGCTACCCTTAGCTATTTATCACCTGCTCTTAGATGCACAGCTTCGTTCAATTATTCCATCTATCTTCTTAGCCACCTCTGATCAATGGCTTCTCACATTCTCCACTCAGTCATTTCACACCCTTCCCTGTCATTTACGTTCCTACCATCTCCTCATGCCCCTTGCTTTTAGCACATGATCTGGAGCCTGCCTCACTCAGAAATGGAGACCTTCTAGGAAGTTTCCTTTGTAACCTCTTGAGCTAAGTTAGACATTCACTGCTGGCTACCTGAAGTCCCAGCATGAATGCCTGTTTATGGGCTGCCTTTCCTGCCAGCGGGCTTCCCTGGTGGCCCAGTCAGTAAAGAATCTGCCTGCAATGCAGGAGATCTGGGTTTGATCCCTGGCTCAGGAAGATCCCCGGAAGAAGGAAATGGCAACTCAATCTAGTATTCTTGCCTGGGAAATTCCAGGAGAGAGGAGACTGATGCCCTCCTCCTTATGGGGTCGCATAAGAGTTGGACACGACTGAGCAACTAAACCACCATAGGTGAGATCATACGATACTTGTCTTTCTCTGACTTATTTCACCTAACATAATGCCCTCAAGATCCATTTATGTAGTTGTAAATAGCAACATTTTCCTGCTAGATTAGACATTTCTTGAGGGCCTGTCTTATTTCTTCCCGGTCTCCTGGGCTCAGCATGTAATCTAGACCAGAGTAACTGCCTAGGACATGTTTGCTAAGAGGATAAGTGGCTCAGACTTACTTATCAGGTAGGCATTATTTTCTCCATTTAGTTAAGGGAAATCGGGTCAGAGAAATTGATAGAACTGTCTAAGGCTCCCCTTCCAGTGAAAGGCAGAACAGACCCCTAAACCCACCACTCCTGATCCCAGTGTTGACACTCTTCAGACTCTAAGATTGTCAAGAGAGGAGCCAGCAAATGCCCCCAGGGTGGGTTAGCCTTCCCACCTGGCCAAGAGGCTGCCCTGTACACCACCGCCCAAGGGGGCACAGACAGGAGAGATGGAGGCCTGTGGCGGCAGTTGCTGTAGAATTGATGCGCCTGCTCATTTCTGATCCATATGTGGGCTTTCCTGCCAGTCATCTGCAGACGGCGCTGGACGAGCGGCTGGCTTCTGGAGGAGCCGCGTGGGCGGAGCGTGGCCAACATATGGCTTCTATGCCTTCCTGTTTATGCATGTTGACGTTTCCCCACGCTGTGTGCTGAGCCCGTATCTTCTGTTTGTTTTGAAGTTAGGGTAATTAGTGAACCGGGCTTGACTTCTCTTCTGTGCCAGCTCTTGGCTCACTTGTCAGTGAATGGTTCTATCAGAGGCTTTTCCGGGGATGCCTTATCAATGCTGTGACAGCATTCGCCCTTCCAGGGGTGTGCCGACCAGATGCCACATACTACCCAGAGAGGGGGGATGCCAAGTCCGCAGCAGCAGAGAGGACAAGATGCCACGCCTTCCCTCGCTTCAACCCCTCTCTCCGACCACAGCTGGTAGGACATAGGGTATCCTAAAGGATGTTTTCAGGGGCCTTTCAGTGCTTCATGTGACTCTGCCACCATCGTGTTTAAAACCTCTCAAAGATTTCCCCTTGTTCTACACGTACTTCAGAAGCACCCTTCATCCAGATCCATTGCATTCCAGCCCTATCCTACACTTAGCTCCACACTCAGCTCTCCCCTGATCCTGAAGTATCGCTCACCTATGCTCTCTCTGCTTCCCACACCTGGGACGCCTTTCCTGCACTGCCCCATATGGGATCGTACGTGATTCCACTGATGGGAACTGTTTTGTTACTGCCAAGAATGGTTTATCATAACCATTCTACAGACGAAGAAACTGAGGGATAGGAAAGTTGAGTCACTTGTCCATGGTCACTCAGCTAGCAAGAGGCAGGGCTAGGATTTCGGCCGGATACCTCTTTCACCACAAACTCTATGATTTTAAAAGTCTGATGCCTCCATACCAGACTCTCATCTCTCAGGATTCAGTTCTGCTTCCTCTCCTCTCTGAGGTCTCTTCTGAATCCCGTTTACCCTGCCAGAGCTTCTCTGTCTCCCTCCCCACCCTTTCTCTAGGCAGACTTCAAGCTGAGCACTTAAATGCTGCATAGCCCTGGATCTCGGCCTCCCCGCTGGACCAGGAGCTCCGCAGGCAGGGGAGGGCTCACAGCCTGCCAGTGTCCCTGGTGCTTCTAAGACGCACGGACACACCTGTAGCTGATCACTACACTGTTTTAATTTTTTATTTTTTAAACGTAACTGTTTTTATTTTTAATTTTTATACAATTTTTACAATTATTACAACATGTTGGCTATATTTCTTGTGTTGTACAACACATCCTTGAGCCTATTTTATGCCAATGGTTTCGGCCTCCCCCCACCACTACCTTGTTTTAAAATAAGTTAATTAATGGGTGACAAAACCTCTAAGTGCAAATGGCGGGAAGAGCTAAATGCACCCTGCATTTAGGAGGGTCCCACACTTTGGGCTTAATGCTCTGTGTTGCTGTCTTGAAATTCATAATAATGAATTTTTGAACCTGCATTGTAAGTGAAGCACGTGGGTGCATGTGTTAGGTAGTTAGAATAGGAAACAGGAGTCCAAAATGGCGGTGGCTAGAAGACAAGGAAGGGAAAAGCCCACGAAAATAGAACAAGGAAGGTCCGAGGACCTGAGTGAGAACTGCAGATAGAACAGCACTCCTGTCTAAGCCCAATTTGCATAGGACAGGCCCAGAGGGCAGAAAAAAACATATAAAAGAGCAGCCAAAGTGTTCTCTCTCTCTCTCTCCTGCACCTCAAAGATGGACTCTTCCTCTCCCACGCGCTGCGGTGTTCTTCTCTTCAAGGCCTTGGATCAGCATGCCCTCACGCTTTGAGGATGAATTCTCCAGCTATCATCTTCTAAATAAAATTGAGCTGTAACACTGATTTATTTAAGAGCTATAACACGGTCTGTCCAAGACCCGAGAGCTGTGGCCTGCCAAGGGCTTTGATATCCGTCACTCCAAATCTTTGTTGTGACGAGACAAGAACTGAGGAACATACCCTTGCATGACATCTACACTCACCTGACATCATGGAACAATGGAGCCTGAACCCAAGGCCAACCCTCAGCTCATCCATGGCCCCCACTCCTGCCACCTCCCTGCTTCCCTGGGACAGGCTCTTGGCTGCCTGCTCCTTTCCTCCTGGTATCCTGGGCCCTATCTGGCCTCCCCTTTCCACCGCTGCCCTGCTCAGCATGGTGACAAGCTTGCATTGCTTGGAGGAGTCCCAGGCAGTGCTGTCATCTTCTGGCCCCTAGATGGGCTTGGGTGCAGCCACAGGGAGGGTCAGATGAGTGGGGTAAAGGGAAGCTGTTCTGACTCCGGGCTGGCAGCATCACAGCATGGCCAGTGGGGACTTGAAAAAGTCCCTTCATCCCTTTTCTGTGGGGAACAATCCATGTCCCTGAGTGGAGGTGGAGGAAGCACAGGGAGTTGGACATAGAGATGAAGGAGCTGCATGAGGGCTGGGACAGAGGAATTGTTCGGGATCTCCTCCTACAAGGGGCAGAGCTTGTGCAGGTCAGCGTGGATGAGCAAGCCAGGGCATCCTACCCTATTTTCTATAAATGTCACTCCATAAGAGTCAGTATTTTAAAAAGTATCTGCAGCCTGGGAAGGGTACACATGGTGGCCATGTGTCAATTACATGGCCATACCTGTCTGCAAGGGAGGGCAGGAGACAAAAGCCAACTACTCGTCCAGGGCAGCCGTCGACCAACCTCTGCCAAGTGAGCAGCGCAAGAACACTGTCCAAGAGGAAGTGGGTAGCCTTTGGAGTAGAAAGTCTGGAAACTCCAAACACCTGTAGGTATTGTAATGATGAGAAAGCCCTGTGTCACTCTGCAGAGAACACGTTTTAGTTCTTGAGGCCATTTACACTTACAGGTTTTGTCACCCCTTAATTAGCTCATTTTAAAACAACGTTGTCTCTAGGGCAAGACCCAACAATCTGTGTTCCAATGAATCCTCCAGGTGATGGCAGACCTCTAGCCAGTAATTCACGTAGACCACGGACTCTCACAGTGACCCCAGAGGCACAAATCCTTCAACAGAGGCAGGGAGCCCCAGCTCTGCTACTCACCTAGCCATGTGACCTTGGGCAACTCAGTTAACCTCTCTGTGCCTCTATTCCCATGGGTAAGATGATAAGGCTCCCACCTCATAGGTTTGCCCTGATGATAAAATGACTTGAGATAAAAGTACTAGCACACAGTAAGTGCTCTATATGTGTTTGTTAATCAAAATAAATAAAATAATGATGGGAGTTAATATTGATCAAACATATATTATATATTTGGCACTGGGCTCTACTTTTGGTATAATTTCATTTGATTCTTACCCAGGTTGTTACTTCTCTTCTCATCCTATTTTGCAATAAAGGAAGCTTAGGGAGTAAGTCCCTGAGGCCAACAGAAACTAGGTCCACTGCTTCCTGGCCCCATGATACTGAGGTTCACTTTGGTCCTCTCTGGAGAGGAGGTAGGGGGCTTCCCTGATAGCTCAGTTGGTAAAGAATCCTCCCGCAATGCAGGAGACCCCAGTTCCATTCCTGGGTTGGAAAGATCCCCTGGAGAAGGGAAAGGCTACTCATTCCAAGTATTCTGGCCTGGAGAATTCCATGGACTGTATAGTCCATGGGGTCGCACAGAGTCAGACATGACTGGGCAAGGGGAGGAGATGAAAACATTTGCTTAATTCAGTTGTGATGAGAACTAAGTTAAGTTCTGAAATGAACCTAGTACATACTTGGCCCTTATCACACCCAGCTCTTTAGCAGTAACACGTGTTCTGTGACCTTCTGTGGGTCCTGCTCACTCCCAGCTGTGATGTTATTCGAAGGATGAGGTTCCTCTACCATTTCTCTCTGGCTCTTAATTTCCATATCTCTCTCAAAACCCCACTAAGAAGAGAGAAACAGACTCCCATCATTCCCCCAACTTTGCCCTGTAAAGCAGCTGGAGGTGGTGTCTGGATTTTCCCCATTTCTTGGCCATTTCTTAGTGTTTTTCTCTTTGAAGAAGCTATATAAATATTCAGAGAACACTGGCATTTAGATGCCCTACAATTTAAGGATCTATTTAAAATTAAGCATGCTGAATTAAAGTCCTTTATGAGGTGTTCTAAACCCCTATAAAATACCATCGCCGACACCTCGGCAAGCGGATTATTTGTAGCTTCATAAACAGGGCAAGTAGTGGGTGTCTCAGCTGCACTTGGCTCTACCCTGGTTCCTTCTCATAAATGTGGATGGACCCTTGGAACGCTTTGTTTATGAGCCTGGCAGAAGGCACCAAGTCCAGCCTAGGGTTGAGGCTCCATTCAAGAATTATGTCCTGGGACACCAGTAATCTCCAAGTGGAGGGGAAAAGCAAACTGAGACAGGGTTTAGGAAAAGCAGCTCATCAATCTCAAGGTCTGAAATGTCCTTCCACCTCTATATCCATTTATCTGCTTGTCTGCTAGTAAGAGCCGGACGGTCGGGAAACTTTCCTGCACTCTTCCTGCTGGGACCTCCTGTGAATGTGAGGGGCTGAGGCACCGCATCCCAAAACCTATGAAGGGGCCTTTGGGCTGTCTCCAATGATGCCTTTTGCCAGGTTTTTTAAATAAAATAAAGTTAAAGTTCAAAGGAAGACTTACACACACACACACACACACACACACACACACACACACACACACACACAC
>ML664154.1:7134549-7150473 GCA_007570785.1 Antilocapra americana | reverse complement strand
CACACACACACACACACACACACACACACACACACACACACACACACTGTACCAATGTTCTTTCTTGGTTTTTATATCAATACTACAATGACATTAAATGTAACTATGGGGAGGAATTGAGTGAAGAGGATGCCGGACTTCTCTGTACTGTCTTGGCAACTTCCTGTCAACCCATACAGTAAGTCCCCTACCCTTGGGAAGTTTCAAAGATGTGAACCTCAAGCATGAATGAAATTGTTTCTTGCCCTCTGACTCCTATTGCTGATGATACTTCAGCTCTACCATCTCCCACTTCTCTCCCTCATCCAGTCAGTAATGCCTCTTGCCTTTTCACTTGATGCCAACCCCTGTATGCCAGCTGTTATTCTGTACTACTGTACTTTTCAAGGTACTGTACTGTGAGATTAAAAATGTTTTCTTTATTTTTTGTATTTGTTGGTTTTTTTATGTATTACTTGTGCAAAAAGTATTATAAACCTATTACAGTACTATATAGCCAATTGTTAGTTGGGTTCCTAGGCTAACTTCATTGGACTTATGAACAAATTGGACTTATGAACATATTGTTGCAACAGAACTCATTTGTAGGTAGGGGACTTACTGTAATTATTTTTACATTAAACAAATTCAAAAGGAGTTCTAGGCTGCTTGGTAAATGGCACATGATGAGAGGGGGCTGTACCCACTTGCCCCAGGGAAGTGTTTCTTGAATGGATTTTGGTGACTTAGGTTTTTCATAAACTGATCTTTTTAATTCAAACTCCAGGAAGGGAATTTGATTCACTAGACATTTGCCAAAATGTCTACTAAGTATCCCACTCTATGCTAGACTATTGAGTTTGAAATTTATCAATTATAATTATAATAAACACCAACAAAGCATTATAGGGAGTCCTATGTTTTATGCTATACTAAGACCTATAAATCTTCACACAGGCTAGTCCCTTAGTCAGCACATAAAATTTTCATTGATTGGTTGGCTGATTCAGTGCTGCTTTTACTATATAAGTCTCAATTAATTTCAATTCAATAAATGATTCTACAAATGCCTATTGAGCACCTATTATGTAAAGTCTGGGGCTCAACAAATACAAATAAAATCAACTGTGTGCTCAGTGCAGAGCGATTCAAGTATGTGATGCTAATTCTGGCTAAACTTTACTGATCTTAATAATGGCAGTCACAGGGCACTCTGCCTGCTGTTCATTGCAACCACTGTGAGGTAAGTAGTATCATTGTCCTCATCATCATCATCCCCATCTCATAAACAGAGATGTGAAATGACTCACCCAAGTTCACACAGCTAGTAAATAATAGAATTGGGGTTCAAACCCATAGAATGGTTGGAGAGTGTAAGTTTTTGACCATGGTGCCTCTTTCTAAGACACAGAAAATCTGTACCACAAGGGCAAGGCAAGAACTACTCCTTCTGTGTTGAAAGATGAGAGAAGATTTCCCAGAGGAGGTGACACCAGAGCTGAGTTCTGAAGAGTATGAGCTTGGTCAGCAGAGCTGGAGGTCAGAGAACGTGAGTCACCTGATAGACTGAGCAGTCAAATCTGGTGTCCTCCTTAGCTCTGTATACCAAGCCCTGCTTTGCTTATCATTGCCTGGTGGTGCCTGTATTTCAAAGCCCTAGGAATCTGGGTCCTATGAAGCCATGTATGTCCACCATTCATGCAGCCTGGCTCTTTCTTTGTGAGCTCTCAAGGAGAATTCACTCTCACCATCTGAAAGTGCTGGTTTGCACTACAGATGCTACAGCTAGCTTAATCATCTGTCCTACTTCTCTGGGTGGCAATGACTTTTTGGTACCCAAATATGACAAAAATAAATTTAAGTGCTCAGATGAGAAATTTTTTTTTTACTGTGGGAAAAAGATGACCCAACTTGAAACCTACCTTTTAAATCAATTTTTAAGTGTACAATACAGTATAGGCATACTGTACAGCAGATCTTTAGAGTTTTTCACTTTAAATGACTGAAATTCCAGTAAGAATTTTTTTTCACATTTTTTTTCTTTTTTTTTAATTAGTTTTACCATACAATGACATGATATCGCCATGGGTTTACATATGCTCCCCCCCCCGAAACCCCCTCCCCCCTCCCTCCCTCCTCCCTCCCCCCGGGAAATCTCGGTGCACCAGCCCCTGGCGATTGATTACACATATGATAATTAACATGTTTCAATGCCATTCTCCCATATCATCCCACCCTTGCCCTCATCCACAGAGTCCAAGAGTCTGTTCTATACATCTGCGTTCCTTTTGCTGTCTTGCATGCTGGGTTCTCGTTACCGTCTTTCTAAGAATTTTAAGACGGAGACTTGAATCCCAAGCAGTGGGTTGGGCACTGTCCAAGGTCCTCAAACGCTGATACCGGAGCTGCAGTTTCTCCGTGAGTCAACAGAAAATGCTGGAACAGAAAGAGAACCTTAGACACTATTTTATTCAGCTATCTTATCACTGTCAAAAATGAGATAGAAATCAAAAAAATAAAGGCAGAAAGTGAAAGATTTTCCTCAAATCAAATAAGCTAGAAAACACACACACAAGACCATTTTGGAAATTTCAGTGTTCAAAAGGTAGGTCATTTTTCCAAAGAGGACATGGTGGCCCCAGTCAAATGAGCACCAGATGGGGTCCACTGCACTCCAGTCCAGATCCCAGTTCTGTCCTTCAGATAGTAATGCCTTCCATTCCAAGCTCACAATGATCAAAAATAAAAATGAGATACTGCATGAGAAGGCACTTTGGTATCACGAAAGCATAAACACATAAGAAACTGTTATTGCTAGTAGAGTAATAAATAGTGCAGCAAGCACTGCTGTGTTAGACAGATTTATTCCTACCAAACAAAATCTCTTAAGTTTCTGATTCTCTTGCAAATGTATAGAATAAAGCTCTAAGTCCTCTTTTTATGGAATCAGCCAAGCCTGTTAATAAAAAGAAAGCCAGCTCCCATTGGAACAACACGCGCCCCTGATGTATCCCAAGTGATAAGACAGGACATTTGACAATGACCTAATGACAGTACAGGAAATTCACTTTCTCTGGGACAGATAATGAGGTGTCAGAACATGCAGAGAGGTTGCAGCCTTAACCCTGTTAATCTGAACAACAGGACCCAGAAGTGATGCTGGGCAGGAGGTTATGTTTTCCAGCCCCAAGCTAAAAGCACACTCTACTTTATCACATCCAAGAGAGTCAAAACATGTATATTTACTCCACAAACACTGTGGAGTCCCTGTATTCTGTGGTCTTTACCATCCAGTAACTAGCTGGAAAGGATGTCAAGAATATGGTTATAAAGTATATTGAGCTTTAATCTGAGGACTTTAAATATCATCCCTAAAATTTGCCTGACAAATTTAAATAGAAGAATTAAAAAATCAGTTTTTAGAAAGATAGTGGGACTCCCATGGAGACCAAAATAGCAACTGAAGGCAAGTATCTCAGCAAGAGAGAATGAATTCTAACCTAAGAGGGAAAAGAGATGGAGAAGAAGGTGCCAGTTCCAGAAGTAATTTAATGGGACACTCTGGTTCCCTTGTGGCTCAGCTAGTAAAGAATTCACTTGCAGTGTGGGAGACCTAGGTTCATTCCCTGGGTTGGGAAGATCCCCTGGAGAAGGGAAAGGCTACCCACTCAGTATTCTGGCCTGGAGAATTCCACGGACTATATAGTCCATGGGGTCACAAGGAGACGGACACAACTGAGTGACTTTCACTTCACTTCACTTGTCTGATAGGCTTAGGGAAGAGAAGAGAATTCTACAATGTTATCTAGGTTCCTAGACTGGCACTTTGAGCTGACATCTAGTGCCGTTTATCAAGCTATTGAATACAGAAGGAGGAGCAGGCTTGGGCTGCTTGAGCAGGCTTGAGGGGTACGATGGTGAGGATGATGAAGTCTATTGGCATATGGTAAGTTTGGAGGCCCTGGGAGCAGGAGCAGTCCTAGGTGGAGATAGGTCTGGAATGCAGGCAGAGTTCTTGGCTGGACTGAGAGTAGTTAGCAAGTGAATGGTAGTTTAAAAAGTGTGGGAGCTTGGCCAGGCAGGAGGCAGACATTGACAACACTGCAGATCCAATGCCAGAACCTCAGGGGAGCCAGGCCACACTGAAGCAGAGGGGGTCTCATGGGAGACCAAGAAGGATCAATCAAAAATGTGGGAGGAAACCCAGGACACAGTGATGTCAAATGATGTCCTGCAGAGCCTGAATCCCCAGAGGTAGTGTTCCAGTCAGATTTGCCCAGAATGAGAAAGGCCAGCTCTTCAGGTTCTAAAATTCCCAAGTAAATAAATAGTAGAATATTTTATATCAGCCCTTTCTGAAAAGTCTGCTCAGGAACCAGAGAATCAGAAGACACAACTCCTGCCCTCAAAGTACCTCTATCTAGGGTATGGACCCTGAGAGCTGTGAGGAGTCAGAAAAGGTTCAGGGAATATGGCAGTACTTAGGAAGGCTTTGCAGAGAGGGGACGTGACACTAGAAAGGTGGGAAAGTGTTGGAATGTAGACTGGCAGACCACAAAATATAAAGAAAAACTAGAATGGAAGGAACAAGGTCCCTGTGGGGTGCACCTTGCCTGAATACACTGGGTTTTTACCTATACCCTGCCTTGCAGTTAAATTAAATGACATGCAATTCCTCTAAAACTCCAAGTTCTGTCTGCCTCCAGGCCTTTGAATGTGCTGTGTCCACTATCTGGGCTACTTTACACCCTTTCTTGCCTTACACCGCTTCTACAGTGCACGTGCTGCCCCAGACTGATCAACAGTCTGTGAGCTCCTTGCAGGCTGAAACTATATCTAATCTGTATGTCTCTAGCTTAGACTTAATGCTATTAAATCCACACTATCACATTTGTTAGCTGAATCAATGGATGCTAAGAAGCAGCATGAAGTTGGCTGGAAGAGGCAGGGAAGATGCTCTGAGAAGCAATGTTGTTTTTAACTGATTAACCAGGTGCTTGAGTTTTCACATTTATTTTACATAATTCCAATGTGAGACCAACTGACAGATCAATAGATTTTATAGTGGCAGTGTGAGGCTTGAATTAGATTTGAAGAGAAGCAAACATCATCTCTAGATTTAGAAGTTTTTTGTTTTAGCCTATCAATATTTTAACCGCAAAAGGCACTTTAATCCAAAGTAGGCTGGGTAATCACTTCTGAAACATTCTAGTAACAGACCTCTGCAAACCTAGCTTTACAAAAAGATAAATCTTTCTCTCCTTGACTTTTTAATATTCAGAGAGTTCCTTGGTTTGGGAAAGTTGTGGTTGACCAGTTGCCACTTCCTACTGAGCTGGGCTGAGCCCACCCAGCTACCCAGCCTTATTCCAAGGGTATTATTGATAAGAAACAACTTCCTTGGAGGCTCCAGGCTCAGCACTGCTTCTCCTTACCTCCTAGCTAGAATCATTTCTCTTCCCCTCACCCCCTCATCCCTCCTCACCATGATGACGAATGCAAGCTCTGAAGCCAGACTACTTGGATTCAAAACCTCTTGCTACCCTCTCTAGATGAATAATTATGGAGAAAGCACTTAACTTTCCTGAGACTCAGTTTCCTCACTTGTAAAGTAGAGATTTTAATTCACTTACCTCATAAGGGCAGTTGTTCTCAGCTGAAAGCAATTTTGCCTCCAGGAGACATTTGAGAGTGTCTGGAGACATTTTTTGATGGTCATGATTGGTGGTAAGTGCCATTGGCATCTAGAAGATAGAGGCCAGGGATGCTCCTAAACCTCCTATAAGACATCCCAAGGGACAGCTCCCACCACAAAGAATTATCCATCCCAAACTGTCAACAGCACAGAGATTGAGAAGCTCTGTTCACAGGACTATTATAAAGCATTTGATACTTACCACCTCCTCCCCAACTTCATCTTCAAAATCCCATCATTTCCTTTGACCTCTAGCTCCATATTCAAACTCCTTCCTTCATCTGTTCTTACCCCCATCACTGCGACAAATATCCTGATGAAAGCCCATGTCTCTTTACACCTAAGACCTTCATCTAATCCCTAATTTATCTTCCTTGGCTCCCCACTTTGGAGCAAACTGTGGGCTGCTCACCACTGAGGCTTGGTATTTTCCTCTATGTGTCTTACACACCAATTGCAATGCCTGATACATGGTGGGTGCCAAGTGAATGTTTGCAGGACCAGCTTGAGATCCATGCCTTGCTGAACAGCCAGATCATCTGTTCCAATACATCGTCAGGCACTAATCTCCAAAATGCTGCTCAGAGATAAACTTTTAGCCATCTCACCCAAAGTCCCAATTTTCACTTGTAACTTCATTTCCTACCACCCTACATGAACTTTTCTTTCCAACCACACTGTCATGTTCACTGTCTACAAAGCACATCTCTATCTAGTCTTGTCTCTTACTGTACATTTGCTCAATCAGTGTTCCCTACTTTGGTTCCTCCTTCTTTCTTTTCATATACTCAAATTATTTCCATCCTTCAAACACAAACACAAACTCACCTCCTCCCAAAAGCTTTCCTTGTGACCCTAATCCATCAGCCACTCTCTCTTTCACTTTCTCTACACATGGTCACCTTGAGTATGATGCTTCTCCTTCTGAGACTCAGTTTCCAAATCTGTGAAGCAAGCATTGATGAACTGTTTTATCCATCTTCAAATCCACAAAATTTCTCCAACCAAGTATTAAACCTACAAAGAAATGGAACGAAGTTTGAGAAATAACTCTGCAGTCTATATCTGTAGATGTTATTATTTGAGAATATCTCCTAGCTTGTTCTTAAGAGTTCTTGTTGTTATTCAGTTGCTAATTCATGTCCAATTCTTTGCAACCCAATGGACCACAGTATTACCTTGTCCTTTACTATCTCTTGGAATTTGCTCAAACTCATATCCATTGAGTCGGTGATGTCATCCAACCATTTCATCCTCTATCTCCTCCTGCCTCCAGTCTTTCCTAGCTTCAGGATCTTTTCCAGTCAGTCAACTCTTCACATCAGGTGGCCAAAGTATTGGAGCTTCAGCTTTAGTATGTCCTTCCAATGAATATTCAGGACTGATATCCTTTAGGATTGACTGGTTTGATCTCCTTGATGTCCAAAAGACTCTCAAGAGTCTTGTCCAGCACCACAGTTTGAAAGCATCAATTCCTTGGCACTCCTCTTTCTTTATGGTACAACTCTCACATCCATACATGAGTATTGGAAAAACCATAGCTTTGACCACACAGACCTTTGTTGGCAAAGTGATATCTCTGATTTTTAATATGCTGCCTAGGTTTGTCATAGCTTTTCTTCGAAGAAGCAATCATCTTCTAATTTCATGCCTGCAGTCATCACCCTTTTTCTTGGAGCCCTAGAAGACAAAGTCTGTCATTGTTTCCATTGTTTCCTCATCTATTTGCCATGAAGTGGTGGGACTGGATGCTATGATCTTTGTTTTTGGTTTTGGTTTTTTTTTTTCCTAGGGTTTTAGTGACAATTTATTTATTATACATAAAGTACTTAGAATTTTGTTGCCATATATACTCAGCCAGCTTTTTCACTCTCCTCTTTCACCTTCATTAAGTGGCTGTTTATTTCCTCTTCACTTTCTGCCATTAGAGTGGTATCATCTGCATATCTGAGGTTGTTGATATTTCTCCTAGAAATCTTCATTCCACATGTGAGTTATCCAGCCCAGCATTTTGTATGATGTACTCCAAATATAAGTTAAATAAGCAGAGTGACAATATACAGCCTAATGTACTCCTTTCCCACTTTGGAACCAGTCCATTGTTCCATGTCTGGTTCTAACTGTTGCTTCTTGACCTGCATACGGATTTCTCAGGAGACAGGTAAGGTGGTCTGGTATTCCCATCTCTTTAAAAATTTTTCAGTTTGTCATCATCCACACAGCCAAAGACTTTAGCATAGTAAATGAAGCAGAAGTGGATGTTTTTCTGGATTTCTCTTGCTTTTTCTATGATCCAAGAGATGTTGGCAATTTGATTTCTGGTTCCTCTGTCTTTTCTAAATCCAACTTGTACAACTGAAAGGGCTTGGTTCACATACTGTTGAAATCTAGCTTGACGGATTTTCAGCATGACCTTGCTAGCATGTGAAATTAGTACAATTGTGTAGTAGTTTGAACATTCTTTGGCATTGCTCTTCTTTGGGATTGGAATGAAAATTAACCTTTTCCAGTCCTGTAGCCATCTGATGCAAAGAACTGACTCATTGGAAAAGACCCTGATGCTGGGAAAGACTTAAGGCAGGAAGAGAAGGGGACGACAGAGAATGAGATGGTTGGATGACATCACCATCTCAATGGACATGAGTTTGAGCATTCTCTGGGAGTTGGTGATGGATAGGGAAGCCTGGCATGCTGCAGTCTATGGGGTCACAAAGAGTTGGACATGACTGAGTGGCTGAACCGAGTCCTGTGTCCATTGCTGAGTTTTCCAAATTTGCTTTATAATGGCATCATCTTTTAAGATTTGAAATGGCTCTGCAGGAATTCTATACCTCCACTAGCTTTGTTGGTGGTAATGTTTCCTAAAGCCCACTTGACTTCACTCTCCAGGATATCTAGCCATCATGGTTATGATGATCACACCATCGTGGTTATGTTGGTCATTAAGACCTTTTTTGTACAGTTCTTCTGTACATTCTTGCCACCACTTCTTAATCTCTTCTGCTTCTGTTAGCTCCTTACCATTTCTGTCCTTTATTGTGCCCATCTTTGCATGAAATAGTCCCTTAAGTGAAAGTCGCTCAGTCATGTCTGACTCTTTTGTGATCCCATGGACTATACAGTCCATTGAATTCTCCAGGCCAGAATACTGAAGTGGGTAGCCTTTCCATTCTCCAGGGGATCTTCTCAACCCAGGAATCAAACCCAGGTCTCTCACATTGCAGGCAAGTTCTTTACCAGTTGAGCCACAAGGGAAGCCCAAGAACACTGAAGTAGGTAGCCTATCCCTTCTCCAGGGGATCTTCCCAACCTAGGAATCAAACTGGGGTCTCCTGCATTGCAGGCAGATTCTTTACCAACTGAGCAATCAGGGAAGCCCACTGATATACTCCCTTGGTATCTCTAATTTTCTTGAAGAGATCTTTAGTCTTTTCCCATTCTACTGGTTCCCTCTATTTCCCATTCTATGGTTTCCTCTATTTCTTTGCATTATTCACTTGAGAAGGCTTTCATATCTCTCCTTGCTATTCTTTGGAACTTTGCCTTCAGTTGGGTAAATCTTTCTTGAGTACTTCTTGATTTAAATTGTCCAATCAGCCCACTTAAGGTAAGAAGGAGAGATCATTTTATTTAACTATTTGAGGAAGGGTGGATCAGGAAAAACCAAATCATTATCAAAATTCCAGTCCCTTGTTTCCCTGTGGTCCTCAGCCCCAGGTTCTCACAGTGGAAGGTTGACCGTATGTTCCCATAAGCTTCACCCTCAGAAGATTTAGCTCCATTAATAAATGTAACTGGGAGCAATGAAGCATGTGGATCTCGTTTTAATAAGTCAGCACATGTAAATGAAGACTATGGTTAGCAGAAACCTTTTGTCCTGGAAAATGACATCTCTTCCTGCTGCACCATGTTTGAGGGAGGGGCTCAGGATGGAGAATGAGAACTGCTGAGCCTACGTATAGACAGCCATCTGCAGAGAAGGAATGAGGGGCCCTAGGAAGCCACCATCCCCCTTGAATCTCTGCTGTCCATCTGATACAGCACCTGAAATCCCACTAGTAGGGGCTCAATCCAAGCCTATACACATCTGGCTCTTCCTTCAGGGTTCACTCCTAATTCTGTGTTCAAAACTAATCCTGTTTCTCCTCTGGGAGAATTTAAGAAAGTTGAGTGGAGAGTACAAAAATTTCCAGAAACTTTTTTATTCTTTGGAGAACCTGATCAAGTTGTCTTTTTTACATGGTAATAATTCAATAACTGGACTTTCCCAGTGGCTCAACAGTTTTAAAAAAAAAAATCTGCCTGCAATGCAGGAGACATAAGAAAATACTAGTGTGATCCTTGGGTTAGGAAGATCCCCTGGAGGAGGGCATGGAAACCCACTCTAGTATCCTTACCTGGAGAATCCCCATGGACAGAGAAGCCCAGAAGGCTGCAGTCCATGTGGTTGCAAAGAGTCTGACATGACTGAAGTGACTGAGCACAATTAAGTAATTAATTTATAGTCACACACTCACTGAGAAACCCCAGCCTCAAACTGTCACAGATGAAATGTATTGGAGGAAGGTGAAAAAGAGTTTCCTGTTCCTGGATCTTCTTCTCTAGTCTGAGAGGCAATCCCATAAGGGAAAATCCATCCGAATGAAACAAAGGAACAGCCTTGGGGTTAGGGGCCTGGCAGCTGCCATAACAGCCTCTCCAGTGTCTGACCAAGAGGAGTGATTCTTTCATTCTCACATTCAACAAACATGGTGTGCCAAGCCTGCAGATCATGGCAATGACTATTTCAATTCTCTGAGATCTGATGTACCCTAAATCCTCTGAGGTTGTTGGAGGGCAGAGGCACACATCCTTGATCCCGTAATCTCACTTCTAGATATTTATCATACAGATACACTTACACATTTATCATACAGATACACTTACACATGTGCAAGATGTGTAAGATGGCACACAGGCAGCCATATTTGCAGCAACATTGTTGTATCAAATAATTAGAAACAACCTGCATGTCCATCAAAAGAGAAATGGGTAAATGGATTATAGTACTGCAAGAAGGAGGTCGTGAAGACTACCTAAAACAAGAGCAATCCAGCATGTTGCTTTAAATTGAGAAAGCATGACAGTGTGTGGAGAAAAATACTATTCTAAGTATCTGCCTATATTTGCAAATGCACAATCTCTGAAAGGTTACACAAGGAGCTGGTAATAGTGGTCAAATCTGGGAGAAAACTGGGTAGAACAGGAGCCAGGAGGATGGCTTACTCTTTTTTGTGTGTTTCCTATTTGTCTCTTTTGAATGTGAGCCATATGCACATTTGCAAAAAATAAATAACTTTATAGAAGGAAAGAAAAGCAAGGGTTTTGAATGAGAGTGTGAATGCAAACCCTTCCATCGACTAGCTATGTACCTGGGGAAGGTACCTGGGGTAGGCTATCTAACCTTGCTGAGCTTTAGTTTCCTGAGTTTCTAGGCGAGGACAATATTATCTTTCACATCACATTATCATGAAGACTGGAGGATATAATGAAGACTAGTGGTCCATGCCAGAAGCTCAGTATTGCCACCCACAGCCACCAGCATTCTGGTTACCCTCATCACAGCAAAAGAAGAGCAGCAAATGTCTGCCAAAAGGCTGGTTAGTGCCTGCATCAGAAGATGGTGTTTCCCTCTCCTTGGTTATCGGGTAATCTCTAACCCTGGCCAAGGCTGACCCTGACCTTGAACTCACTTTCCTCCTAAATCCTGTCCAGATAATTCCCTAGTCATGACCCTAGTCATGACCAGGGCAGATGTTGGCCTAAGTGGAGCCTGTAGGAGAATCAGAAAAACAGTGGAGAGTCAGGGGGTGTGTCTGTGGCAATTTTGGTTTAACGTCTCTTCATTAAAACTGCCCTTACTGCTGGCAGGAGCATGAATTGGTCCAACACTTTACAAAACTGTTAGTATTGACTAAAGTTAAACACAAACCTACCCTATAAGCAGCAATCCCACTTCTCTATATATACCCAACAGAAATGAGTGCATATGCCCACACAAAGACTTGCACAAGTAAGTACATTCATAGAACTTTAATTATAATTCTCAAGAAATGATAAGCACAGAAACATCCATCATTAGAAGAATGGATAAACAAATCGTGGTATATTCATGCAATGGAATACCACTCGGCATTAACAAAGCATAAATTATTGTATTGAATAAAATACTGAAGAAATTATTTGTATCCAAAGCAACATGGACAAATCACACTTATGTCATATTGGATAAAAAAAAAATCCAAGCACAGAAGTAAACACATTGTATGTATTCAACAACTGGCAAAATATATCAATGGTAATAGAAGTCAAAATAGTCCTTATTGTAGGCAGGTAGGTACTGAGTGGAAAGGGGCACTAAGGAAACCTCGAGTGCTAGAAATATTCAGTATCTTGACCAGATGGTATCACATGGACATCCATGTAAGTAAAACACCATCAAACTGTGCCCACAAGATCTGTGCATTCAATATATTTTATGATGTGTATAGTATATTTCAACTATAAAGGAAAAAATGTAAAAATAAAACACATCTCTCCCATGAAGTTTTCTGAGCTTGTCCCTGCACTGACTCACCCTCAATGGCCAGAAAATCCATACTGTTATCTAAGTTGTTGTTGCTCCTATGTAGGGCTGGACCTCCCCTTCCTGGTCCTGTTCAAATTGGTCCTGGAAAACAGCCTCCTTCTGGAGAGGCCACCATGTCCCTTGGTGCATGGTCATGCAGCCAGTTCCCTCCAGTGTGGAGACAGAAGCTCCCACTCCCCACCCTTCCATACACACTAGCTCGGGCGGGAATTGCCAGCGTGGAGCAGGGAGGCAGGCTTCTCTCCTTAAGGCTGCCCTGTACCCTCCTGGGAAGCCGCCCCAAAGTGGAGTGGTACTTCTGGGCAGCCAAGGAGCAAAAATCTCAAAAATATACAAGCAACTCCTGCAGCTCCATTCCAGAAAAATAAACAACCCAATCAAAAAGTGGGCCAAAGAACTAAACAGACATTTCTCCAAAGAAGATATACAGATGGCTAACAAACACAAGAAAAGATGCTCAACATCACTCATTATCAGAGAAATGCAAATCAAAACCACAATGAGGTACCACTTTACACAAGTCAGAATGGCTGCCATCCAAAAGTCTACAAGCAATAATGCTGGAGAGGATGTGGAGAAAAGGGAACCCTCTTACACTGTGGGTGGGAATGCAAACTAGTACAGCCACTATGGAGAACAGTGTGGAGATTCCTTAAAAAACTGGAAATAGAACTGCCATATGACCCAGCAATCCCACTGCTGGGCATACACACCAAGGAAATCAGAACGGAAAGAGACACTTGTACCCCAATGTTCATCGCAGCACTGTTTACAATAGCCAAGACCTGGAAGCAACCTAGATGTCCATCAACAGATGAATGGATAACGAAGCTGTGGTACATATACACAATGGAATATTACTCAGCCATTAAAAAGAATACATTCGAATCAGTTCTAATGAGGTAGATGAAACTGGAGCCTATTATACAGAGTGAAGTAAGCCAGAAGGAAAAACACCAATATAGTATACTAACGCATATATATGGAATTTAGAAAGATGATAACAATAACCCTATATGCGAGAAACCAAAGAGATGCAGATGTATAGAACAGTCTTTTGGACTCTGGCAGAGGGCGAGGTTGGGATGATATGGGAGAATGGCATTGAAGAATGTAAATTATCATATGTGAAACAAATCACCAGTCCAGGTTCAATGCATGATACAGGGTGCTCGGGGCTGGTGCACCGGGGTGACCCAGAGAGATGGAATTGGGAGGGAGGTGGGAGGGGTATTCTGGAAGGGGAACACATGTACACCCATGGCGGATTCATGTCAATGTATGGCAAAACCAACACAATATTGTAAAGTAAAAAAGTAAATTAATTAAATTTAAAAATTTTTTAAAAATTCACCTACAACTTCTCAGAGGGGTCTTTTGCTATTTATTTGGTGTCAAAACCAGAGAGGAACAGCTGGAATCAGAATTGCTAATGTTCGGGTCTAAGGTCTTCAGAGGCTGCTGGCTTCCACTGTAAGCTCCCTCTGCTGGTTCACTGGAAAATGCAGCTGCTTGGCCATGATCTAGGTTCCAAATAAACTGGCCGCAGGCAGGGTACCCCATGCTGGAAACCTCCTTTCATGTGTCCTCCTCCTTTCTCATCTCTTCCCTGAGATCCCCAGGGTGAAATCCTGATTAGTCTTAAGGCAGGAAAGCCAGGCTGCCAAGGGGAGCAGAAGGGTAGCCTTGAGACAGGTGATCATTTGGGCATCATTCCTGTCTCCAGCACATACACAGACACACACAAACACACATTTCTGATGACTCTGGTTCCCCAGGGAGAGACCAAGAATTTCACTTCAGAATAGTTTTCCCCAAGAGTTATGGAAAACCACCCAAATCCCACTGTCTTCCAAGTCCTAATTTACCGGGAGTTGAAGGTGGCCTTGGAGGCCAGGGTTACAAGCTGCTTAAAATAAATGTATCTATTTCCACCTCTGGGCCCCTCTCCAGGGAACCTTGTCCCTCAGGAATTCTCAGGACTGTTTTTAACTGGAAAAAGCTAGGAGATTTGTGAGCTATGCCCAGCTGAACATAGACCTCTGCTTTTGTTTCAGCCTAAGGCTTCAGAATTCCCTCCGGTGTCATTAAAACCACTTGAGTTGTAATTATAGTTCTTTGGCCCACTGACCCCTGGGAGTGGGGGGCACAGAGGCGAGAAACAGAATGCACTCTTTTTAGACTCTTCAGCTCTTTTCCAGTAATAACTATTTAAAGCCCTGTCAAGCTAACCAATTGCTGCTATCTTGTCAGAAAGATGTCTTTTTTCATCTTTCCAATTGCAAGACAAGATTGGATGTAGGTAAAACTTAGCTTTAAAGTCCTTAATAGCTGTTTGAAATGACAAAGAATATAGGAGCATCAATACACCATGCATAGCCGGCCTCTGCTCTGGTTTTCGTCTGGGTCAGCTTTTCCAGCACCTTCGGTATTGGAGAATATATTTGTTCAGATCCACAGAACCTGGTAGGACAAAGCATGAACATCATAATAGCCTGGATTCTGAGGCAATAAATTTGAAAACATCTAGTTGATTGTTTAAAACACCACCCAAGTAATAATTGCCATCATTTGTCCAAAGCAGCTGGCTTCCTATTGTATGCACGTGGGCCACATGATGGCTGAGAGTCACGTGGGTACCGCATTCCAGGGCTTTCCTGAACCATGTGCGGTTCCCTTCCTGACTCCACCCCAAGCCATTGCTGTCCTTTCCACTTGAGGAAGCCTCTCACCCTGCTAGGGAGTAAGCATGATGCTGTCATGAGGATAGCAAGAAATCTTCTCTCATCTGCTCAAAAACTGATTCATGTCACAAATCATGATTTTTAGGAACAGACCAAGTTGAATCTTGAGCAGCCAGGAAGCCACCAGTCAAGTGGGTCCAGGGTCCCCTCCACACACATCATCCACTCGGTCTGTCTTTCAGCTGAGTTAGTACTGCATGGCCCTGGCACATTCATCATGCTGGTGGTGGCTGGGAAAGGAGTGTGCAGGTGCAACATTCCAGGTAGAAGGTGTGGCTCCAGGGCAGGTCAGTAACTGGCAAGAGGAGGCAGAGGAAGACTTTTGGGCAGAAGAGCCAACCAAGGAAGGAACCACTGTCTAGGAGGTGGGCATGCCAAGAAGGGGACTGAGCAGGAGTGGATATTGACATCAGCTTGTTCATACTTGCTATGCCTAGGAGAAAGAAGGTTTGGGTGACCCAAGAAGTTTAGAAAATGTTTGATTAAGACCAGAAACTATAAAATTCCTGGAGGAAAAGATAGGCAAAACACTCTCTGACATAAACCAAAGCAGGATTCTCTATGGCCCACCTCCCAGAATATTGGAAATAAAAGCAAAAATAAACAAATGGGACCTAATTAAAATTAAAAGCTTCTGCACAACAAAGGAAACTAAAAGCAAGGTGAAAAAGGCAGCCTTCAGAATAGGAGAAAATAATAGCAAACTAAGCAATGGACAAACAATTAATCTCAAAAATATACAAGCAACTCCTGCAGCTCCATTCCAGAAAAATAAATGACCCAGTCAAAAAGTGGGCCAAAGAACTAAACAGACATTTCTCCAAAGAAGACATACAGATGGCTAACAAACACAAGAAAAGATGCTCAACATCACTCAT